>PVIU01015134.1:0-49375 GCA_004026605.1 Ondatra zibethicus
CACACACACACACACACACACTGGAAAAGAAGTTATTTGTAGCTAAAAGAGTTCAATGACTGGATCTTTGGGAACTGCCAACATCTGAAAGCCCCAGGCTTTTCACGGATGTCGTTAACCAAAGTCTGCACTTCCGCTGTCACTAAATCACAACGAGAGTCTGCAAAGTTTTCCCTGTGACTCAGTTTCTCAAAAACAAGGGCTGGGGGCTGGAGAGATGGCTCAGAGGATAAGAGCACTGCCTGCTCTTCCAGAGGTCCTGAGTTCAATTCCCAGCAACCACATGGTGGCTCACAACCATCAGTAATGAGATCTGTCACCCTCTTCTGGTGTGCAGAATGTTGTATACATAATAAATAAATAAATCTTTAAAAAAAACAACAAAAAAAAAAAAACAAGGGCTGGCAAGATGTCTCAGGGGTAATGGCAGTTGGTCTGTTTGTTTGTTTTTTGAGACAGGGTTTCTCTGTGTAACAGCTCTGACTGTCCTGGAACTAGTTCTTGCAGAATAGGCTGGCCTCGAACTCATGGAGATCTGCCTACCTCTGCCTCCCAGGTCCCGAGTGCTGGGATTAAAAGAGCATACCACTACTGCCTGACTCCCTGTGTTAATTTTATTATCTCTTCCTCAAAGAGGAAGGATGCAGCTGGAGGTTTATCTTGGTGATAGAGTACTTGCCTAGCACACCAAAGCCCTGGGTTCCAACACCACACCACACACACACACACACACACGTGGTGGGAGCACATTAGGCAGAGGTATATAGATCTGTGGTCTTGGATATGCCTACCTTGCTCAAGAATGTAGATACCATCCCTAGCACTGAAAATAGATAAAATTAATAAACTCTGGGCAAACTACCTTGGGAACAGCAGGTCTTAATGGTTAAATTGTATCCCTTTCCTGTGTGTTGAAAAGCTAACCTCCCATACTTCACAACCGCACAGTATTTGGAGGTAAAATTTTTTGAAAAAAAATTATTTATTCATTTTTATGAAGATTGGTGTTTCACCTATGCAAGGGTCTCAGTCAGGTCCTCTGGAATTGTAGTTAAGGACAGTTGTGAGCTGCCATGTAGGGGCAGGAAATTGAACCCTGGTCCGAACAGTCAGTGCTCTTAACGACTGAGTCAAGACTCCAACCCGGGAGGTAAAACCCTTATCTTTAAAGAAGTGATTAGGCCAGAGAAACCCTGTCTCAAAAAACAAAACAAAAAAGAAGTGACTAGGCGCCGGCAGTGACTCACTCCTGTAACCTCCGTATTCCAGGGCCCAAGCAGATGGGCGCCACAAGTTTGAGGTCAGTTTTGACTGTATAACGAATTCCAGGCTAGCCTGGGCTGAAGAATTCAGAAAAGAGAAACAACATGTGGCTGGAAAGATGGCTTAGCACTTAGCAGCACTTGTTGCTGAGTTCCTAGCATGGTGGCTTACAACCCTGTAACGCCAGTTCCATGAGTTCCAGATGCCCTCTGCTGGCCTTCTTGGGCACTGCAGGCACATGGTGCATAGATTTGCATAAATGCAGGCAAACCCTCATATATTTAAAAGTTTTTTTTTATTATAGGGTTTTTTTTTTTTATTACTGTATACATGGAATCCAGAAGACAACTTCCAAGAATCATTTCTCTCCTTCCACCAGCTGTGCCTCAGGGACGGAACTCATATTGTTTGGCTCAGTGTTCTTATGGCAGGAAACCTCTTTATCCACTGAGCCATTTCACCAGCCCTGTTTTTGTTTCTAAAGATTTACCTTATGTTACTATGCATGAGTCTATGTCCATATGTGTGGAGCAGGGGCATGCCCTCAGAGGCCAGAACAGGGCATCGAATCTCAAGAACTGGCATTATAGGAATTTGTAAACCACCCAGCATAGAAGCTGGGTGTTCACTTAGTCCTCATGATTGATCAGCAAGCAACCGTAACCACTGAGTCATCTCCCCAACCATCTCCTGACTCCTGCATTCCTCCAGACAGTGTTTAACCTGTGTCAGGCTGGCTCTGCTCCCCAAGTAATTAAGGGTGACCCCTCATATAACTAAGATTGGCTTTGGATTCCTAATCCTCCTGCCTCCACCATGTGGTTGCTGGGAATTGAACTCAGGACCTTTGGGAGAGCAGGCAATGCTCTTAACCGCTGAGCCATCTCTCCAGCCCCCCTGAATTTTAATTTGTTTCCATTTAAATAAGCAGGGTCTAAACATCCAGGCCTAGTTGAGGCCAGTCTGGACTATAGAAGACTCTATCTCAAAAAGATCAGTGGTGGCGCACGCCTTTAATCCCTGCACTTGGGAGGCAGAGGCAGGCGGATCTCTGTGAGTTCAAGGCCAGCCTGGTCTACAAGAACTAGTTCCAGTACAGGCTCCAAAGCTACAGAGAAACCCTGTCTTGAAAAGACCAAAATAAATAAATAAAAATAATAATCACATATGCACTAGTGGCCATTCTGGTTAACAGCACAGTCATGGACTGTCTATAAAGGTAGATATCCAAAGAGTGATTGTCATAGCTAGGAGAGAATTCAGGATTGGAGGAGATATCAAGAATGAGGTGTAGCCAAGTGGTGGCTCACTCGGGAGACAGAGGCAGACAGATCTCTGTGAGTTCGAGGCAAACCTGGTTTATAAAGTGAGTTTCAAGACAGCCGGGGCTGTTATATAGTGAAACCCTATCTTGGAAAAAAAAAAAAGAACGAGGTGTAGTTGAAGGTTATTGAGTGAGGACGTGGGTGTCCACGGCACAGATCGTTGTTAACATACAAACTGACAGTCTGTTCACAAGAAATGATGAATGTCTGAAGAGATGGATGTTAGCCCTGGTGACTCTGTATCCATAAATATATATGATTTCTATGTACCCGTTAGAAAATTTAGAAAATAAAAAAGGAGGCGCGGGGATGTAGCTCAGTTGGCAGAGTGTTCATTGTTATGATCTGCGGGCCTGGCCTGTCACCTGGGTACCCTGTCCCTTTAATAGACAAGCCCTGCCCACTCCCAGCCCGCCCCTTCCGCTGAGGCAAGCAGATCTCTGCCTCCTGGAGCCTGTGCTCTCTCTTTCCATCTCTCTCCTGAAGAGGTAACTTCTGCTTTCTCTCTCCCCATCTCTCTCTCCCTTTCTCTTCTTTCCCCTTCTCCCTTTCCTTTTCCCTCCATAACCCACTAAATAAATTCTATACCCAACTCTCTCTGCATGATGTATCTATCTGTCTGCCTGTCAGCCGCCCAGGGTCTCCCCCCCCCCCCGCCAGGGTGACTCGCCAAGTCCTTGGGTCACCCGCCCCTCGAGGGACCGGCCTTCCCCCCACCCTTCTATCTTTAAAAAGAATAACTCATCTCACATGCTCAAAGCCCTGAACTGATCCTGAGTACTGCATAGCCAGGCACCTATGATTCTACGTCTCTCAGCACCTGAGTGTGGGGGCGGGGGAGGGTTCGGTAATTCACGGTCATCTTGTGTTACATTTAGGACTACAGAGGACAGTCTCAGACAACCACAGTGAATAAATACATAAATAAATTGAATAAAAAGGGAAAGAAAAACCAAACTGGAAAGTGTGCAGCAACTCCCTCACTAGATCAGAATGGAGCCTAATGGTGTAAGGAAGAACTATCTTGTATTTATTTATTTATTATTTCAAGGCAGGATCTCCCTTTATAGTCTAAGCAGTGAATTCATTCATGAGCCTCTTGCCCGAGTCTGCCCAATGTTGGAAATACAGATATGAGCTAGCATATCTGCCTCGCTGATGTGGAACTACGCTCAGGGACAAGCAAGCCACAGCGCGGGCTGGGAAGCTACAGACACATTTACATTTTTGCACAAACACTGGAAAGGTATCTAGTGGCATTTCAGCTGTGTTTTAATAAATAAGGACTGCCTGAAGATCTGAGAGTAAGACAGTCCCACTGGTCAGCCGTACAGATCAGATTATGGTAACACATCATCTCAGTAGCCATAATGACACACACTTTTAATCCCAGTAGCCACACTAGTTGCCATAGAAACTGGGTAGTGCATGCCTTTAATCACAGTCGTGCATGCCTTCAATCCCAGAACTAGAGAGGATTATAAATAAAATTATAAATAAAACGGGAGGAAACAGTTCTCAGACTGGCAGTCTCCTTCTGAGATTCCGGGAGGCAGGATGGCCATTTCGGTGTGAGGTCGAGGTAAGAGCCAGGGGCTGTTTTGCTTTTTGGATCTTCAGGTTGAACCCCAATTTCTGACCCTGAGCTTTTATTAATTGTGCTTCAGGTATCAACTAGACAGAAGCTCGGAAGTGGTTAAATAGGAGAAGGAGGTAGGAGTGGACTTGTATAACTTTTCAAAAATTATTTCTATCACTTTTATGGATCTCTTTGTAATATTTACTAGAGTCACCAAAGAGAAGAGTCCCTGGCCCTGCCGGCAAGGCATAATCTAGAGTAGGTTAGCATCTAGGCATGCCTGCGAGGGACTATAGACTAAGCTAATCCAGGTGGGAGGACACCCCCTAACTGGGAAGCTGATTGCTAGTGTCTGTGGATGCAGTGTGAACAGCCGCTCAGGTTTCTGCCTCCACACACCCCACCATGGCAAACTGTGAGCCAAAATAAGTCCTTTCCCCCTAAGATGCTTTTATTAGGGTATTGCCTTATTACTGCAACAGAAAAAGTAACTGGGACACTATTAATACCTATATACCTGGCTAAGGATAATGCAAAACAGACCAAAGCCAACATCAAACATTTAACCGTTTAAAATTTTCTCCACGTTTTATTTATTTTGTGTATGTGACAGTCAGGACAACTTTTGGGCACTGGACCTAGGAATCCAACTCAGGTTGTTAGGCTTGGCAGCAAGCACCCCTGCCCGCTGAGCCATCTAGCCAACCCTCAATGTTAAAATCACCTAATTCCTGACTTTCTTCGCCTGTCACCCTCATTTCCTCTTCAAACCATTCTCCCTCCCTAGTCTTCCTGCTCCCAAGCTGAAGGGACTGGTATTGGTACAAGACACCCAAGATCAAGTTCTCAGCACAAAGGAGATGACAGAGGGCAGGGAATGTGAGACAATGACTGGAGACAGAGGACAAGGGGGAAGGAGTATTTGTCCTGGAGAGGCAAGGGGCTGCCTCTGGGTAGAGAGGAGACAGATGTGGTCCATAGGCAAAGGACAGCTTTTAAAGGTAAAAGGGGAGCCTAGTGTTAGGATGAGGTGTTTAATTTTGATTGGACAGGTTAATTAGGGCTTTTGATTGCTGGAACATTTTGACAGCTGGACCTTGGTAGTCAGCCTCTGGAGGAGGAAATGGATGGTCAAATAAGGGAACAGACCGTGATGGTTGGCTTTAGGAATGTGATCTAACGGTTTTTAGGAAGGCAGAGGGAATCAGGGAAGGGCAAGGCCTGCCAGAGCCATGCCTGCCATGTTCGGGCCTGCTAGAGTGCCTTCAGAAGAGAACTGCTAGCTAATCATTCTACAAACACTGGAGAGTCAGAGAAAGGACGCATGCAGGTTTGTAGCATCGCCCCGAGGCCCCGGAACCACCTTTAACTAAGATGTGCCTGAAATGAGGCCATAAGCCAGGAAGGCTTCTGCTGCCACCGAGAGCCCTGCTGCAGTTTGGATGCTGAACGGCACACAGAGACCCTTGTTGGAAAAGTCCGGCTACCAGCTTGGGTGGAACCTTAGGAGGCGGATTCTAATGGGAGATCCTTGGGTCACCTGGGGGTGTGCTTTCCAGAGGGCGGGGAATTGTAGGATTTGGCTCATCTCCCTTTCTTTCGCTTCCCAAGCAGGAGGTTTCCTTCCTGCAGCTCCTGCCATTTGCTGTCTGACCCCTCAGTCTAAATAAACATGAGAAACCCCTCAACGGCAACCCTGAAGCTAGGAGCCAAGGGCGTGGGAGTGTAGTTTGGGTGAAGGGTGCATTCCTTCCACTTATGAGGCTGTGGGTTCTGCCCCTCAACACTGAAGATTTTAAAAAGGAAACAAAACCAGTCTCCTCCTTGCCTGCCAGGGCACTCTGTGGCTGCTTTCCTGCTCATGCCAGCTGTGGGAAGGTGCCATGAAAGGAGCCTGGGGCTGATGGACAGAAGGGTCTGGCAGAGTTGCACACTGTAACCTGAGTCACATACTTTAAAGCCGCTTGAAAGAAAGAAAGAAAGAAAGAAAGAAAGAAAGAAAGAAAGAAAAGAAAAGAAAAGAAAAGACTAGCCAGACCAGTGGCGGCACACAGCTTTAATCCCAGCACTCGGGAGGCAGAAGCAGGTGGATCTCTGTGAGTTTGAGGCCAGCCTGATCTCAGAGCGAGTTCTGGGACAGTCAGGGCTACAGAGAAACCCTGTCTCGAAAGACCAAAAAAGGCACTTGGGAGGGTGTAGTAATTTTTCTTAATAACTACAAACTGGAGTCAGATATCAGGTGATAGCAGAGTGGTCAGCCACTAGAGAGACCTTTTCTCTCTACCAGTGCTCAGGCCAAAGGGGCGATTCCATCTTCAGACTGTAATTGTCTCTGCCAAACCTCAGACGGCACTGAGCTTCTGTCTCCTCCCACCCTATATTCCTCTCTCCACCCAGCCATATCACTCCTGTCTCCACCTCCCTAGTTGCTGGCATTAAAGGCATGGGATCCCAAATGCCAGGATCACCTTTGGGTGAGCTCTGTTTTTCTTTTAGACAGATTCAATCTTATGTAGCCCAAGATAGTCTTGGACTAACAAGAGTTCCATCTGTTTCTGTCTCCCAAGTCCTGGGTTTAAAGGTGTGTGCCACCACTGCCTGGCCTCTATGGCTTAGCTCTGATCTTCAGGCAAGCTTCATTTGTTAAAACACAAAATATCACTACAGGAGGATCTCTGTGAGTTCAAGGCTAGCCTGCTCTTCTACAGAGCCAATTCCAGGACAGGCTCCAAAGCTACAGAGAAACCCTGTATTGAAAAATGAAAGAAACAAAAGAAAAATCAAAGGAGAAAATGTATATGAGTGTTTTGCCAGATATATTGTTAATCCCAAAGATGTAAGAAAGAGCACCCATCAAAAATATTATGGCCAAATGAAGGCAAGCAATTAATGAAAGTAAACCTTTTTATCCATGAACCCCTAAGGTGGAGTTGGAGTTGGAGAGGTCAGTACTGGACACCAGGAAGACAAGGCTCTTATAGCTCAGGGGGAGGGGTTTCCACATAGGAGAGTTGGCAGCCAAATAGGAAGGGTTACAAGGAGCGGAAAAACATAAGCTTACACATTAGTGCTAATGACCTCCTGAAACAAAGGCTTGGTTGCAAGGTAGCTACCAGGTAGTCATAACAACAGGTAGTCATAACAACTTTTGAAACAAAGACATGGTTGCTGTTTCCTGGGACAGGCAGTTCAGAACCATTTATAGTTAAGGTTACAGTAGGCATAGACCAATCCCCGAGAAAGAGGTTTAATAATAAACAGGAATAAGCTTAGTTTGTCTTTACAGTAAGGTAGCTTTTAAGTCTAAAATGGAGGCAGGCTGGTTCATGAATATGTCGGTGCACCATGTGTATTTCTGGTGCCTGCTGAGGTCAGAAGAGGGTGTCCGCCCCCTGGATCTGAAGTTATAGAAGGTTATGAGCAGTCACGTGAAGACTAGGGATTAAACCCAGGTCCTTTGGAAAAGTTACAAGTGCTCTTAGCCTCTAAGCCATCTCTCTAGGCCCTGACATTTATTTTAAAAGTATTTAGCGCCAGGTGTGTAGCTCGTGGACAATTTGACTATCAAGACTCAATCCCGGGCTGGAGAGATGGCTCAGTGGTTAAGAGCACTGGTTGCTCTTCCAGAGGTCCTGAGTTCAATTCCCAGCAACCACATGGTGGCTCACAACCATCTGTAATGAGATCTGGCTGGCGCCCCCTTCTGGCATGTGGGCATACATGGAGGCAGAATGTTGTATACATAATAAATAAATAAATCTTTTTAAAAAAAAAAAAGACTCAATCTCCTGACAATCAATCAATCAATAAATCAAAAGACAAATAAGTTAGTAAGTAAATAAAAGTTTACTGTGTCCTCATACCTTAAGAGTTACTCTGTAACAGGGTGGTATGGAGGTCACTCGAGCTCTTAAGGACTCTTAATGTGCATTACTGACCAGAAGGTGGCGCCACAAAACAGTCTTGCTTTTATAACAAAGGCCGTTTGTTGTGACACTGAAAACCTGTCCTTTGCAGACTGGGACTTTTGCTAGTTTGTCAGGCTATGTAGACCAGATTGGCCTCAAAGTCCCCCTTTCTGACCTCCTCCACTGTAGCACTGAAATTACAGGCATGTGATAGCAGGTCGCCCTTCAAGACTGGGACTTAAAAACAAAACAGCAGCCAGCCCATGATAAATGGAGACCAGAAAGGGCCAGAGGCTGGGAACAGGGTGACCTGCAGTGTCTCAGTGTTTCCTCGATGGATGCCTCTGTGCCCTTAGAAAACTACATATAGGACAGAAGAATTCACAAGTGTCAACCTAACCAGTGACATACATAGTGAAGCAGATGTTTATTTGGGGGCGGGGGTGGGGTGGAGGAATGGCTCAGCTGGTAAAAGAGCTCTTACTAGGAAAGCACAGAAAGGCCTGGCTTATGGGGCTTTTGTTTGTTTTTGAGGTAGGGTCTCTTAGGCAGTGGTGGCACACGCCTTTAATCCCAGCACTTGGCAGGCAGAGGCAGGCGGATCTCTGTGAGTTCGAGACCAGCCTAGGCTACAGAGTGAGTTCCAGGACAGGCTCCAAAGCCACAGAGAAACCCTGTCTTGAAAAGAGAGAGAGAGAGAGAGAGAGAGAGAGAGAGAGAGAGAGAGAGAGAGAGATAGGGTCGGGTCTCTCTACGTAGCTCTGGCTGCTCTGGAACTCATGTAGACCAAACTCACAAAGACCTGCCCAGCCTGGTTTGTGGTTTGTAATCTCAGCTCTCAGAGGAAGACAGGCTAGTCCCTGACACTGCCGGCCATCCAGCCTAGCCTCTGTCAGAGACCTTTTCTCAAAAAAATGAGAATGACACCTAAGGAATGTCACTTGAGGTTGACCTTGGGCCCCACATGCACGTGTACCTACACACACCACGTGCACATGATCGTGTCTGTACAACACAGCCACCTATGAAAGAGTCTACTGTCAGGTGTGTCTTCAACTACACAGTTACAGTATAGCCTAGGGCAACATGAGATTTTGTCTTAGAAAAAAAATTCGGAGGCCGAGTATAGTGGCAACTAAGTTTAATTACAGCATTCAAGAGGTAGAGGCGGACAGATCTCTGTGAGTTCAAGACCAGCTTAGCCTATATAGTGAGTTCCAAGTCAGCTAGGGCAAGGAGATGGAAGGAAGAATGAAGCAGGGAAGAGAAAGAAGGAAGCGGAGGAGGGGGGAGAGGAGCAGAGAGATTATTCACACAGGACCTCAGTATGTAACCCAAATTCTAGGATCACAGGCATGTCACCATGCTCAATTTGGATCTTTTCTTTTGGCTAAGAGTGTGAGCTAGCATATAAGGCCCTGAATTCCATCACCAATACTGAAAGAAAGACACTCTGATCACTAAATGTTGAATAAAACTGTTACAAAGAGTCTATTTGGATCTCAACACTCAAGAGGCAAAGGCAGAGGGTACAGACTCTTCCAGAGGACCAGAGTTCAATTTTTAGCACCCACAGGACAGCTCCCAACAGTCTGTAACTCCAGCTAAAGCATAGTCAATGGCCTCTGTGAGCCCAGGCACACACGTGCACAAACACATTCACAAGCAAAAACCCACAACCAAAGCCATCATGGGCCTTAGTCACAGAAAATTGTACAAAAAGAAAAACCAGGCTATTAGGAACTAAATTCTCAGTGGGGGTGGGGTGGGGGGTGGGCTTTTCCTGTCATTATTGCTGACGGAGGGGTGAAAGCCCACGAGAGATCTACGGGCACGTGTTTGCTTGTCATTTGCCAATGTAAGGGGACCCTTAAATGTGAGGTTTTGGTATGGTGACCCAGCCCTGTGGTCAAACCTGGGAGGCTGAGGTAGGGCAGATGTGAGTGCAAAGGCAGCCTGGGATACACAGTGAACTCCAGGTCAGTGTTGGGTACCCAACACCCCATCTAAAAATTACACACACACACACACCCATACACTCGAGTAGGAGGTGAGGGTTTTTTTTTTTTTTAACCATTAGATATTCCACTTCTTTTGCTGCATCAGCGAATAATGCCAACCAAAGAGCCAGGAGGCTGACCAATTAGGTGTCAAAGATGACGCAATGCGCATTCTGCTCTCAGTTGCATGACCAATGCAGAGAGCTCTGGAGTACGCGCGTCTATGTGCTCTCCCAAACAGGTTTCTCAGTCTGTGGCCCCCAGGACCGAGCTCTGCTAACACTGGCTCGAAGAACCAAAGACCCATAGAATGCAACAGGAGGAAGCCCAAGGGGTGGGATTTGGGGAAGAAGGTGACATCACTTTTATATAAATTATCTTTATTTATATGGCATACAAAAGGTATAAATATGATTTATGTAAAACCGATCACCTACACATTCAAGCAGAGAGTCCGGGAAATGGGAGTGTACAGTGCTCTAAGCCAGACAGAAAGATTAGAACCAGTGGCCTATGGCTCCCATGCCATTTAGGAGGAGACAGACGAACAAAGGTGGCTTGTCAGGGATCGTGGTGGCAGAGGTGTGTCAGGCTTCAGAGCACGGTTATGAACAAGGCACTTAATGGGAAGCACGCCTGAGGCAGAAATCATTGATCTGAAGGGACAGACAGGACACCCAGAGAACACAGGTTTCCGCCTCCCAGATCTCAGGCCATCACAAAGAGGCTTGATGCTGAGCAGGGAGCAACAGGGAGCAGGACGAAGGGATCTCCTCCACACGGGCAAAACCATGGGGCAGTAGCCAGCAAACCTTCGCCCATGCTGGGAAGCAATCTGGGAGTAGACGACCACTGAATGCAGGGTCAAAGGTTTAGAATTCTCAAGCTCAGGTACATCCTGAGCTGGCGACCTGGAGGAATTTTTCATGATTTGCTGCGAAGTGTTCATGATCTGAAAGCCTCGGTGAGCCGAGGAGGGCCTGCACTGGCGGGCCAGGCTTGAAGGCCAGAGGACTAAGCTGACCTGGCAAGGCCTGTGGAGTGTCAGTGAGACGGTCCTGTCACCTCCGACACTAGACAAAGACGCTGGAGAGCAAGACTTCCAGAGGTCTGGCCAGTCACTCTGCTGAGATCCCGGCCACCACCCTGCTCTAAGGACAGGGAAGAGAGAGGCTGGGACAAGAGAGCCTTCCCAGACCCCAGGGACAAACTAGTGCCACGTGACCCAGAAGAAGAAAATACGACACTGACTTGAGCTTCCCCAGCCCTAATGGGAGATGACTCTGTAGCCAATAAAAAAAAGTGACCAATAGTAGACTTGGCACAAGTACCTCTTAAGAGTCAATCTGTTGTGGGGCGGTGGTGGCGCACGCCTTTAATCCCAGTACTTGGGAGGCAGAAGCAGGCGGATTTCTGAGTTCAAGGTCAGCCTGGTTTACAAGCCAGGGCATCCAAGGCTGTTATACAGAGAAACCCTGTCTCAGGAAAGACAAAACAAAAATAGTAGTCTGCTGCTCCTAAAAAGCAAACTGTGCCCCCCTCTACTTACATTCTGAGAGATGCTTCAACCTCAGAGTATAGGCACACAATGAGGCAGGCTAGCAAACCAGAGTCCCAGGCCAAACCAGGTCAATGCCCACTTTGTAAAGAAAGTTTTATTGGGACACAGTTAAACTCTTTATGCACCAACTGGTTATGGCTGTTTTTGTGCTAAAGAGGCTAACTGGGCCAGGCGCACGCCTTTAATCCCTGCACTCGGGAGGCAGAGGCAGGTGGATCTCTGTGAGTTCGAGGCCAGCCTGGTCTACAAGAGCTAGTTCCAGGAGAGGCTCCAAATGTACAGAGAAACCCTGTCTCAAAACAACAACAACAAAAAAAAAAAACAAAAAAACAAAAAAAAACCAAGAGGCTAACTGGAGACAGTGCAAGAGATACTATCAGACTCAGAAAGTCGGCAGGCTCCTGTCTTAGAGGCTAAAGGCATCCAAGGGAATAGTGCCTTTTTGAAAGGATCTTCAAAAAAGGAGGCCCAACTATTAGAACCTGATTCTGTTGGAAGTGCCTGAGCACAGGGAAGCTGCACCCCACACAGAATCTGTTGTGCAGTCAGGAGTCGCCAGTGTGCCCAGGTACCCACCTCCCTGTGCTTTAAATCATTTCTCACCCACATGAAGCTGTGATCTACGACCTGGTCTCCGAAGCTCAGAGAAGGTGTGAACGAGTGTGTGCAAGCATGCATCCACGTGTATACGTATATGCATGTATGAACACACGCACACACGCGCGCGCACACACACACACACACACACACACACACACACACACACACACACACACACACACACACACTCGATCAACCCCGAGAGGGGCAGAATCTTGCTCTCCTTGTGCTGGGGCAGGTCAAGGGCAGCAGCTTTCTGCTCCTGCTGAAGGCTCTGTGGTGAGGAAGTCCTCTACTTCTCGGTTCTCATTCACATGCCAGCTTGCTGTCGAAGCTGGACAGCCCAATGGCAAAGGCTTGCAGAGCACACAGTGGGTAGTTATAGTCTAGTGTGAACACATCATCAGCCACGCGTCCAAACTGCATGACAATGTAGTCAGCTGGAAACAGAAAGAAACGAACATGTTAGAGTATAACATGTGGTTGTTCTGCGGATGGGGGGCGGGGCAGGGCTAACCACAAGTTCTCTGTAAAATAGGCAAGTAAGAGGAGGGAAAATGGCTCGGTACAGTACCTGCCTAGGATGTGGGAGGTACCAAGTTCCACCCCTATTACATTGAACATTAAAAGATAGACAGATAGATAGATAGATGCTAGATAGATAAGATGAGAAGCTTGCAGTTAGGAGGATGAAGCAGGAGGATCACAGCTCCACCAGCTGAGCTTACCTAGCAAGACCCTGACTCAAAAAGGTAAAGCTAGAAGTTTCTACTTCTGTTCTTCTCCCTACAGGCTTGGAAATTATTCCCGACTAACATGGAAGACAGGAGGAAAGCCCAGAGAAGCTGGCGGAACCAGATGTGATTGAGTGATGCAGTCACCTGGCTGGCTTCTCTGAGGCCACTTGCACCTGGGTCCTAAATGGCTTCACCCAAGAGTTCTTTGCCTGCTACCAAAAGATGCTGACACTCCTCTGGCCCTGTGGCTCTGTCTTTTCAAGGTCTCATTTCTTCAGGCTCTCCCTCCTGGCCCTGCAGGTGTGCCTTCCCAGTCCAGGTGGAAGGGCTCTGTGCAGAGTAGTTTCCCAGCCCCACCCACCCAGCCCCTCCCGCGCACTTACGGTCATTTCCGTGGACGATCTGAAAGTTCTTTACTGACGCCTGAGTGACCCGGCCGTGGAAGTTGAGGACATAGGACTGGGTGTCGTCACTCCAAACTGGGGCCTTGTTGTGCAGTTCAATCAGGTTCTCCATGGATTTGTTCTGCCACTTTGAAAGCAAGCTCTCGTGTTCCTGTGTGGAGGGAAAATGACTGTTATTGTAGCCACAGATCTGTCAGAAGGCAGAACAGGGACAAGACTGAAATAGCAACAGAGAACTGAAGACAAGCATCAGCACGAGCTTTGTTGTGATTTTTTTTTAAAGTTTATTTATTTATTATGTATGCAGTATTCTGCCTGCATGTATGCCTGCAGGCCAGAAGAGGGCATCAGATCTCATTACAGATGGTTGTGATCCACCATGTGATTGCTGGGAATTGAACTCAGGACCTCTGGAAGAGCAGTCAGTGTTCTTAACCTCTGAGCCATCTCTGAAATGTCTCTGGAGAATCTGTCATTCTTTAAAACATCTTTTCTACTTTAGAAACAATTACTGATTTCTATTTTAAGTTACGGATGGTTGCGAGCCACCCAGTATGTGCGCTGGGAATTGAACCTGGGTCCTCTGGGAGTAGCCAGTGCTCTTAACCACTGAGCCAGCTCTCCAGACCCAGCCTTAAGATGCTCATATGCCATCTAGCCATTTCTCAAGTCAGCATCTCTGGAATATTCCATCCTGGAGATCCAGAGCAGTGGCTCTTCTAACAACAGAAGAGTTACACGCCAGCCTGGTGCAGAAGAAGTATGCTTTTTTCTTGTCTTCTGTAACTGGTCTCCTCTGGGCAGTATTACTGTACTCAAGGTGTATCACTGTCTTCTAGAGACCTTCGTTGATGGAATATAATTTTTCTCCTGTCTTTGAAACCTGGTCTCACTGTGAATGTATTTTTACTTACATTTCGTGGACGAAATGGGATGCGTTCATGATTCATATTCATCCCCGGAATGATCACAGACATTTTCCTAGGACCTTTAAAACCTAGTACGTTTGTTTCCTGAAAGACAGCAAAATAAGGCAGAATTTGGAAACAGAATGGGAGGAGAAACCTCAATCTGCTTCTACAGGAAACCTCCACTGGTACAAAAAATGCTGCCAGCCTGGAGAGTACCAAAACCTGTTTCATCTCTTTGCTGGAGCTAAACACAGAACCTGAGAACTGGACACAGAAGTCAGGTGTGGCGGCACACGCCTGCACATACATGCACTTAGGCGAGTGAAGTGAGAAGATTGTTTGAGCCCAGGAGTTTGGGGCTAGCCTAAGCAAAGCAGAGAGACCTTGTCAAGGAAGGAAAGAAAGAAAGAAAAGAAAGCCAGCCATGGTGGTACACACCTTTAATCCCAGAATTCAGCAGGTTGAAGCAGGAAGGTTGAGAGTTTGAGGCCAGCCTGGAATATGCAGCAAGGCTAGGGTATATAAGAAGGCCCTGTCTCAAAAGAAAAAAACCAAACCAAAACAACATCGAAAGAAAGAAAGAAAGAGAGAGAGAGAGGGAGGGAGGGAGGGAGGGAGGGAGGGAGGGAGGGAAGGGGGAGGAGGGAGGGGAGGGAAACATTAAATGCAAAGAGATGGCTCTAATTTAAACCTATTTTTTACTGTAGCCTCTAGCGAAAGAGCAAGGCATCAGGAAAAGAGAAGGGAAGTTTGTGGAGAGTGAATCTTAACTGAACTTGGTGATCCAAATCCAATTAAAACTCAAATACAAGGAAGAAATGATGCCCGCTCCTAAAGGGGATCACAGAAATATTCAGGGAGGAGGGAGCCGAGCTGGCTTTGGGCCTGGCTGGCTGCACAGAGGGCACTGAGGAAGGAGCACCAGGCGGGAGCACCAGGCGAGGCGAGGACAGCACTCACATAGCAGATGGCGGCCAGCTCCTGTCGGGTGTGAGCCTTTTCCACCAGACCCTGGGCCTTGACTGGGTTGACGCCATGGTCATACACTGTGAACTTGGTCCCCATGAGATTGGACCTAGCATCAGGAGAAAAAGCTACTGTGATGATCTGCATTTTCTTCTTGAAGAGACAAGAGGAGGGGACACCTGTCTGCCTGCTGATATGGGATTCCACTCCGTATGCTATGAACATGCAGTATTGCCACTGGTTAATAAAGAAGCTGCTTTGGCCTTGGTCAGGGCAGAACATAGGTAGGTGGGAGAAAGAAGGCGGAGTCAGGCAGACTCTATGTAGCTGCTGAAGGAGAAAGAGGTAACAAACCACAGCCTCGTGGTAAAATATAAAATAACAGAAATGGGTTAATTTAGATGTAAGAACTAGCTAGGAATATGCCTAAGCCATTGGCCAAACAGTGTTGTAGTTAATATAGATTTTGTGATTATTTGGGTCTGGGTGGCCAGAGAATGAAAAGAACAGTCTCTGTTTACAGACTGCTAGCCAAAGAGCAGCACAGACACCATCTTTTCAAAGACTCTCATCAAAGGAAGGGCTTAGATTTCTTTTTCTTATTTATTTATTTATTTATTGTCTCCCTCTCTATCCTAGGCTTCAGTCTCCTAAGTTTTGGTATGATGTGTATGAACCACTATGCCTGGCCCAAGATTTTCCTTCTTTTAAGTTTTTATTTAAAATAATTTAATAAATAATTTGTTAACAATTAATAAATAATTTTTAAAAAGATTTATTTATTATATATACATATTCCTTACATGTATGCCTGCACGCCAGTAGGGGGCACCAGATCTCATTACAGATGGCTGTGAGTCACCTTGTGGTTGCTCTTGCTGGGAATGGAACTCAGGACCTGGAAGAGCAGCCAGTGCCTTTTTTGTTTGTTTGTTTGCTTTTTGTTTTTTTGAGACAGGGTTTCTCTGTGGCTTTGGAGCCTGTCCTGGAACTAGCTCTGTAGACCAGGCTGGTCTCGAACTCACAGAGATCCACCTGCCTCTGCCTCCCGAGTGCTGGGATGAAAGGCGTGGGCCACCACCCAGCACAGTCAGTGCTCTTAACTTCTGAGCCATCTCTCCAGCTTGACAATTAATAAATAATTTAATCAAATAAATTATTATTATTATTTTGGCCCTAGCTGGCCTGGAACTCATGGTCCACCTGCTTCTGTCTCCCAGATTCTGGTATTAAAGGTGTGCGTGATTATGCCTGCCCTCAAAATTTTCTTTTAATTTTTTCTTCCTTCTTTCTTTCTTTCTTTCTTTCTTTCTTTCTTTCTTTCTTTCTTTCTTTCTTTCTTTCTTTCTTTCTTTCTTTCTTTCTGTTGTTGTTTTAAGACAGGGTTTCTCTGTATAACAGTCCAGGCTGGCCTAGAACTTGCTTTGTAGGCCAGGCTGGCTGACCTCAAATTTATAGAGATCCACCTGCCTCTGCCTTTCAAGTGCTGGGATTAAAGGCGTGGCCACCACCACCTGGCTAACATCTTTCTTTTTAAGATTAACATATCTATAAATCTGAATCACTTAAAAACAAACAAAAACAATAGAAAAGGCTTGGGAAGTAGTTCAGTGGTAAAAGCAATTGCTTAACATGTGTGAGGCCTTTGGTTTAATCTTCAGTAACAGAGAAAACAAGGTGTGGGGGGGGATAAAATAGCAATTATCCTGGAATTACAGAAGACTGGGCTGGCGAGCTGAGGCTTCATTACCTAAGTTTGCCAATGTAACTTTCCCCATCACGAGACAAGTCTGTCGGGTCTGTGGAGACCAGGTAGTTGGAAGTTTTGCTCTTTTTCCGCTTCCTACCAGCAAGAAGAAATATCTGAGAGAAGAAAAATGTCAGTCAAACCCAAGTCCAATGAGACCACAAATGTTTACCAGTATCTCTCGTATGTGAAGACGTCAATCTTAGACCAGGCATGGTGGCGCACACCTTTACGCCCAGCACTCCAGAGGCAGGAGGATCTCTGTGAGTTCAAGGCCAGCCTGGTGTACCTGGAGAGTTCCAAGACAGCCAGAGTTACAGAGATAGATCCTGTCTCAAAAACCAAACCAAAACAAACACAAAACAAAATAGCCAGGTGGTGGTGGTGGCACATTCCTTTAATCAGAGCACTTGGGAGGCAGAGGCAGGTGGATCTCTGAATTCAAAGCCAGCCTGGTCTACAGATTGAGTTCCAGGACAGCCAGGCTACACACAGAGAGATTGCCTCAAACAAACAAAAAACACTAAATAAATAAATAAATGAAATCCAGCTTGAAAGGCCAAGGCAGGAAGATCTGAAACTCCACAAGTCACCCTCAGTTTCTAAGTTTGAGGATATCCTGGGCTACATGAGTCCCATATCAAGAAAGAGAAAGAGGCAGGGAGGTGAAAACAAGCACACTCCTACGCTCTTGCTGGGCTGGGGCAGCTCAGAGGCGGGGAAGCTCAGCGGTGGGACAACTACTGGTGAACAGGGGGCTGACCTCCATCATAGCACGGGAAAACCCTTCTCCACTTACTTACACTGCGGACAGAAGTTTTTCTTGCGGGTGGGCAGGGTGACTAGAGATCCTGACCATGACTAGTTCTGATATGAGACACTAAGAACAGGACCTCTGGGTACACGGCCCTCTTTTAGATGACGATGGCTAACTAGTGGGACTCCCTGGACATAACCAATTCCCACGACAGCCTTCTCTCTCAGGATCATCTGGGGGTTAAGGGCTTAGCAGAGGGGTGTCTGCCTGCCGTGGATGATATTTCATCACCAGTGCTTGGAGAAAAGAAGGAAGCAAACGGCCTCTGATGGACCCCGTACCTTCCGGTTCTCCTCCTTCTCCAGGTGCATATAGTAGGTGGGGAAGAGGCCGCGGTCCATGCCTTTCTTATCCCGGGTTACTCGACACTTCACTGTGACACCCCGAGGGGCAGGGCTGTATGCAAAGTCCTCTAAATTCTCCACTTCTCCAAGCTGGGCATCGCTTTGCTGGGCTGTGACACCAGCAGCTCCCGTCTCCTGAAAACAGAGTTTAATGTGAGCAACCAAAATCGGGTACAAAGTTCACGCCCTGTGTCAGACACTTAGTGGACAGAATCCTGCCTCTGTCTTCAGTCCCCTCCCTATCTGATGAGTCAATGTAAACACTTCTCCACGTTTGAGGATGATCACACCAGCTGCAAAAGGACACTGGCTCAGCACCACGTACCGAGGCGGCTTTCTGGCTGGCCACAGAACTCTCTTTTTCTGAATGAGCTGATGGGGAGCTGAGACTGTCCCCTTCCTCTTCCTCATTGTCGGTCTCCTCGTCATAGTTCACGCTACCCAAGATGCCTGGCAGAAAAGGAAAGCCTGTCAGCAACTGCAATCTGTTGTCTGAAAAGATCACATTGGAAATAAAGAGGTTTTCATTTTTTCTTGCTTCAAATCTTCCCAACCAGGGCCAGCGAGACGGCTCAGTGAGCAAAGGTGCTTGCTGCCAAGGTTGACAACCTAAGTCTGATTCCTGGGATCCACACGGTGGAAAGAAAGAAGTGACTCCCTAGAGTTGCCTGACTGCCACATGTGTGCACGGCATGTACACACACACACACACACACACACACACACACACACACACATAAGCAAAAATGCAACAATACATTGCTAACTGGAGCCAGACATGGTAGTGCATGTCTACAATCCCAGTACTCAGGAGACAGTGGCAGAACAGAAGGATCAGAAAGTCAAGGCTATCCTTGGCTACATAACAAGCTGGAGACCAGCCTGAGCTACACAAACCTTGTCTCACCATCACCACCACCTCCTATTATGCTTTAGGCAAACTCCAAAGTCTTGCCATGGCCTCCCACATTCTATGGAACTAGCATTTTGTTTTGTTTTGTTTTTTGAGACGAGGGTCTCACTATGGGGCCCTGGCTATCCTGGAATTCACTATGTAGACCAGGCTGGCCTTGAACTCACAGAGACCCTCTTGCTTCTGCCTCCCCAAGTGTTGGGAGTAAAGGTGTATGCCTACATCTCTATAGCCAGAAATAGCCCCTCTGAGCCCTACCCACGCTCCTTCCCACCCTCCTGCATCTTGCTCCACGCTCCACTACTGTCACCTCGATGGATCAGTTCCTGTGCCGCAGGCCCTCGCACTTCCTCTGGGCAGCTTGCCAAACCACTCAGTCTGGGTTAGGGGCTCTCCAGGGACTCTTTGGCACCTTTTTACTTCTAGCACAAAGCCACATTTACTTACTTTTCAGACAGGGTCTCATGTAGCCCAGGATAGCCTTGACCTTGTTATATAGCCAAGGAGAACCTTGGACAGATGCCTTAACTCTCCATCTTCCAAGTGGTGGGAATACAAGCATGTGTCTCTACACACAGTGCTGAGAATCAAACCCAGGGCTTCAGGCATGCCAGGCAAGCGCTCCACCAACTGGGCTGCTTTCCTCAGGCCACCGAGCCTCATCCAGAATAAACGTTCTATGAGAACATGTATGAGAATAAAGCTCCATACAATTATGCACAGAACCCATTTTCTTCTTTAAACCTTTAAAAATCACATTTTAATTTGTTTATCCTGTGAGTGTTTCTTTCCTTCCGCCACACAGGCTCTGCTTAAACTCAGGTTGACAGGTTTGCCAGGTGTGTATGGAGGGTAATTAATCCTCCTCCTACCTTATGGGGTTCCAGGGATTGAGCTCTGGCTGTCGGGCTTGGCAGCGGGTGTCTTTAACCAATAAGCCAGCTCCCTGACTCTAAGACACTATTTCTAACGGATGAACCTGTTTCAGTATCCAACCACTTTCCCAGGAGGGACTGGCAAGGCAAGCACCTAGCATACACTAATTCCTTGCTGGCTTTCACTTTCCTCACTTGAAGGGCAGTTATATAGCTGAGCATGGTGATAAATGTCTACGGTGTCAGCATTCAAGAGGCTGAGACAGGAGGATCTCAAATTGGAAGCCAGCCTGGGTCACATAGCAATACCTTGTCTAAAGGGGGAAAAAAGAAAAAGAACCTAGGTATAAGGCCAGGTGATGGTGGTGCACGCCTTTAATCCCAGCACTCGGGAGGCAGAGGCAGGCAGATGTCTGTGAGTTCAAGGCCAGCCTGGTCTACAAGAGATAGGTCTAGGACAGGCTCCAAAGCTACAGAAAAAACTCTGGAAAGAAACTAGGTTTAAGAGAAAAACAAACAAACAAACAAAAAACCCAAAAAGACAAAATGAAGTCATATATGATAATGACTACTCTGTATTTCATTATCTTGTTTTCTCAGACAACAGCATAAATGACTACTATTGCCAAGTATCCCCACTTAGATGTCAGAGATGCTGGAACCCAAGCCACACTAAGCAAGTCTGGGTCATTTAGACTGTAAGCTGACAAGAGAAAGGCGTGCACCCTGCCATAAACTGAGTGTCACCCTCACCGTGTTTTTGGAGAATCTCCTGAAGGTCTGGCTTGGAGGCGGTCTCCACTGGAGGGCTTTCCCCACCTGCACTTCCGTTGGTGGCCTCTTCTGGAGCAGGGGAGCCCACTGAGAGAACATGAGGCTTGCTTCCCAAATCCGGAGCCTCTGGCTTAAGGAAAGCAGCTGGCCCATCGATGCCTAGGAGCCCGAAGAAAGAATGAATGTTGACCGGAACTGAGCTGGGTGCTTTGGGGGATGTGGTCAATCAAAGGCTACCCAGCCATCCAAGTCCTCCTTCCTTGACATCATAAGCACGTGTGTCCAGGACAGGGACCGAGTCTACCAAAAGGCTTGGCTACTCAAACTGTACTTCAGAACCTAGGAGTGAGACCAAGGTTGGGCGTGTGGCTCAGGGCCAGACTTTTTTTCATTCATTTTGAAAATTCATTCATTCATTTCAGGCAGTGCCATTCATTTTGCATCAGTATCAATAGTTCTAGGATAGGCATAAACTTGAAGGCATCTTCCACGATTTCTCTTCCCAAAGATGCAGAACGTGATTATAAAGATAATGAAGGAGCCGGGCGGTGGTGGCGCACACCTTTAATCCCAGCACTCAGGAGGCAGAGGCAGGCAGATCTCTGTGAGTTCGAGACCAGCCTGGTCTACAGAGCTGGTTCCAGGACAGGCTCCAAAGCTACAGAGAACCCCTGTCCCGAAAAACAAAAAAAAAAACAAAAAAACAAAACAAAACAAAAAAAAGATAATAAAGGAACTTAGGAAGGGAGCTGGACTATCTTTGTGCACCATCTGCATTCTCCTGCCTCATCTTGGGTCTGTGAAAACTGTACTTAAGCCAGACGTGGCACCGTCTAAATACACACCATGTAGGATGACATCGCTGCGAGGCGTCTGAGGGTCCACCAAAGGCGTGTGCTCCTCGCCACCTCTAGGCTTTAACCGTCGCAGCCTGGCTTCTGGGTTTGGTTGTACCATAAGTGGCTCAAGGCGCTTCTTTCTCTGCTTCTTCTCCAGCAGCGCCCTCTAGAGAGAAAATTCGGTATTACAACACAGAGCCTACCCTCATGGAATAGCTTAGCCGGCCTTTCTTTTCTTTTTAAAAACTAATCCTAAGAGCTACTGTGAATTTCTTTTTGTTGCACAAGAGATACAAACATGCCAGCTAAGCAGAGAGGCGCATATCCTTAATTCCAGCACTCGGGCAGGCGGCAGACAATGTGAGTTCGAGGCCAACCTGGTCTACAAAATGAAGAAATGGAAACACTCAGGACAGGCTTTTTCGTCTTTTCTGAGACAGGGTTTTTCTCTGTATTCCAGACTGATTTTCAGCTAATGACTGTCCCGACCAAACCTCCCAAATCTTGGAATTACTGGGATGTTCTGCCACAGCCAACCTCAGTTTTGCATTCTTGTTCATCTTACAAAATTCAAAATCAAATGAACTTGGGTCAGAAGTGAGAAAAGACAGTTGGGGCATTCTGAGCAGGGAAGCTGAGTTTACAGGTAGATGCGAGATAAAGAGCCGGGCCGGGGCAACTCTACAGAACGCCAGCTTGCATCTTAGTGACTTTCCGTGGCACGATGAACACCATGACCCAAACTGACCTGGAAGGAGAGGCTTCATTCCCACAAAAGGCAAGTCAGGATAGGCAAGCGGCGGCAAGAACCAGAGTAGGGGTCATGGAGGAATGCTGTTTCCAGGCTTGCTCCTCAGAGCTGGCTCAGTCTTTTCTTATATATCCCAGGACCACCATCCCAGGGATGGCACAGCCCACAGTGGGCTGAACCTTTTCACACTAATCACCAATCAAGAAATGCCCCAACAGGCTTGCCTACGTGTCAATCTGATGGGCGCTGTTTCTCAACAGAGGGTCCCTCTTAGAAGACACCAGCTTGTGTTGTGTTGGCAAAAACCAACATATATATATACACCTTGTGTATATAAAGCCATGACGTGGAAACTCTGAGCGCGGTGCCACTAATTTAGTCTCAGCTACTTGGCAGGCTGAAGCAGGAGGACATTGATCCCAGGAGTTCACGGCCAGATTGGCTAACAGGGTGAGATTGAGTTCCTCCAAACCAAACCAAAACAACAGCAAGATAAAGCAAGAAAGCCAGACAAAAAGGAAGGAATGGATATGAGAGGAATGCCCCAGTAAGATAGAAAGGAAAGCATTGTCACATATACTAATTTTAAATTATATTTATTTTACTTTGTGCACAACAGTTCTGTCTACATGTATGCTTGTGCCCCACATGCATGCCCGATGGCCACAGAGCTCAGAAGAGAGAAGTAGATTTCCTAGAACTGGAATTCCAGACAGCCAGAGCCACACAGCTAGATCCTGATGTTGTTGTTTTGTTTTGTTTTAAGCTATGATCAGTTTAGCACTATTAGTCATTAGGGAGATGAAGACCTGGCTGCTACTTCATGCTCACTGAGATGCTAGGAACCAATTCAGTGCTGGAGACCAGAAGCCTCCGCATTGGTGGGAACTCAGGTGGTTCAGTACTGCACTGTATCTGGTCTTACAGATATCAGGTTGATTAAGGCTAGAGAGGGCAGGCAAAAGTCATGAGCAAATGCTACACCCATGTTAGAGACAGGGTTTTGCTATGCAGCTGAGGCTAGCTTTGAACCTGGGACCATCCCTGCTCAGTGCTGTGATTACAGGCATGCGCTAGCACGCACCACTAACTTTTGGTAATTTCTAAAGATTCTAGGGGAGTCTCAGGTAGGATCAAAGGGGTCACAATTGATGGTCTGAGTCTGGAATACTGTTCTGTGTGGTATCCACGATGGGGACTGGTCCTTGCTGACCTCCACGGTGCAAAGAGTCACCTCATCTTTGCCTATTCCTCCTCTGCTTTGCAGGTGACCTGCTTGCTCTGCAGTCGTCACCCTCCCACCACTGAGTTCTGGCATGCACTGTAACCAAGGCAACTCTATTGCAGGATTCAGCCGCACCCTGGGCCTTCTCCTTAGGTGTTGACTAGATTCAGAACTCACCATTCTCTTGGTTAGACTCACTTTGCTTTGTATGCCATCAGATTTGTCACTGTAGACCCCATGCAGACTCACGTGATTATTAAATGGTTTTGACAAATGTTAAAAAAAATCACATAGAAAGGCAAACATGAAAGCAACGGATGTCAGGTATAGTTCTAAGTTGCCTAATCATTACAGCGTGTTACTGCACAGCACTGCACATGCCTTCCTTCCTTCATGCAGACATGTAATGAAAGACTGTTGCATGTCCCTAGGCTAGAGAACTCTGATGGAATTATCATCAAATATATACTTAGTGGGAGCCGGGCATGGTGGCCGTGCCTTTAATCCCTGCACTTTGGGAGACACAGGTAGGTGGATCTCTGTGAGTTCAAAGACAGCTTAGTATACAGAGTGAGTTCCAGGAGAGCCAGGACTACAAAGAGAGACCCTGTTTCAAAAGAGCTAAGAAACAAAAACCAACCAAACACACGCACATACACACACACGCGCGCACGCGCGCGCACACACACACACACACACACACACACACACACGCACGCACACACGCACGCTGGGGGATGGGATGGGGAGATGCCCTGGTGGGTAAAAGTGCTTGCCATGCAAGTTTGTTCTAAGCTCAGATGCCCAGAACCCACATGAAATCTAGCTGCCGTAGTTCATGTGTCTGTAATCCTCGGGTGTCCACATGGGGAGATGGGAGGCAGGGACAGGGATTCTGCAGAAATCCCGAGCCTGCACCTCGACAGCTAGATGGCTATGCCACCCAGAAACCCTGCCTCAAACAAGACAGACAGGTGAGAAGTAAGACCTAAAGGCTGTCCTCTGACTCCCTTACACGGGGACGAACACACACACACACACACACACACACACACACACACACACACACACACACACACACGGCAGGCAATGTCACAGTGCCGAATAGATATGTACAATCACTATGTGTCAATCAAAAATAAATGTATTTCTTAATATCTGTCCTTGGGGGGCTGGAGAGATGGCTCAGCAGTTAAGAACACTGACTGCTCTTCCAAGGAACCCGGGTTCAATTCCCAGCATCCACATGGCAACTTAGAACTGTCTATAACTTCAGTTCTAGGGGACCCAATACCCTCACACAGACATACACGCAGGCAAAACACCAATGCACGTAAGATAAAAATAAATTATTAAAAAAAAATCTGTCCTTGGTTCTTATTCTATTAGTCCAGTAAAGGAAACAAACACAGCTAGGCAGGGTGGGATATACCGCAATCACAGTACTCGGGAGACTGAGGCGGAACTGTTGGGAGTCTGAGGACAGCCTGGGCTGTAGGGTGAGCTCTGTCACGAAAACCCAACCCCTTCCCACATAGAAATTAAATAAATAAATAAATAAAATGTATATTAAAAAACCTGTGAATAACACTACTTAAAAAAAGGTAAGCTGGGCGATCCCAGCACTCGAGAGGTAGAGGTTGGTGGATCTCTGTGAGATCTAGGCCTGATCTACAAAGCGAGTTCCAGGATAAGCTCCGAAGCCACAAAGAGAAACTCTGTCTCAAAAAACCAAAAACCAAAACAAAACAAAGTAAAACAAAACAAAATTTAAACAGCACAGCAGCAAGTACAGGCCAAAATTTTGTTTTTTGTTTTGACACAGGGTTTCTCTGTATAGCCCTGGCTGTCCTGAAACTCACTCTGTAGATCTTAAACTCAAAGATCTGCCTCAGACCAAATTCTAGATAAGGAAAAACTGTTAAATGGTATTGTTCCAGTGTGGACATGGCCTGCAGTGTCTCCCAAAGAGTCACGTGCTAAAGTATGGTCCCATGTAGTTAAGTGTAGTCATGCTGAAGGATGGGGAAATGGGGGTAGAGGCCTGTAACCCAGCACCAGAGAGGCTGAGGCAGGAGGACTGACTTCAGAGAAAGCCTGTTCCAGGACAGTAAGTGGTGCGAGACAATCGTCTATATTCTGTCAATTATATTTTAAATAAATGCTGATTGGCCGGTAGCCAGGCAGGAACACCAGACAGGAAGTAGAGGTGGGGCAATGAGAACAGGAGTATTCTGGGAAGAAGGAAGCTCTTTCCACAGTCCTGTCCAGACACCAAAAAAGCAGGATGTGAACTGCCCTCTGAAAAAGGTACCGGCCCATGTGGCTAACATATACTAGAATAATGGGTTAATATAAGTTATAAGGGTTAATAAGAAGCCTGAGCTAATGTAGACCTGTGTGTGTAAATTCTTTGGGATTTACTGGCTGTGGGAACTGGCAGGACATAAACCCCAACAAGCCGGTCCTCATGTTGTAAGTGAGAGAAAGCTATGGCCTGGTAGCAGGGACAAGTCATCTGCAGGCCTGCTGTGGGACAGGATTAGGGGTCCCCCACAGGGTGTCAGCTGATTCCAAGAGCAAGAGGCCATAAGAAGTGCCAGCTGTGGTGGCACGTCTATAAACCCAGTCCTCAGGAGGTGGAGGCAGGGGGATTATGAATTTGAGGCCCGGGTGGGCAACACAGCAAGAATCTATTTCAAGAATTGAAAAGCTGGATAGGGTTGGACACGCCTTTAATCTCAGCACTCAGGAGGCAGAGGCAGGAGCATCCCTGTAGTTTGAGGCCAGCTAAGGCCTGCTTTGTGCCCCCTCAAAGAAACCAAAAAGAAAAAGAGTTATGATATGGGATTCCCCTCTGTACACTGTGAATATGCTTTGTTACCATTGGTTAATAAAGAAGCTACTTTGGGCCTTTGGCAGGGCAGAATAGAGCTAGGCAGGAAAACTAAACTGAAGGCTGGGAGAAAGAAGGTGGAGTCAGGGAGATGCCACGTAGCTGCCTAAGGAGACAGACACACTAGAACCTTACCTACTGGTAAACCACGAGCCTCATGGTAAAATACAAAATAATAGAAATGGATTAATTTAAGATGTAAAAGTTAGTTAATAAGAAGTCAAAGCTAATGTGCCACGCAGTGTTTTAATTAACACAGTTTCTGTATGATTATTTTGGGTCTTGGCGGCTGGGAAAGGAACAAGCAGCCTCCGCCTACAAAGTTATTTTCCTGCCCTTTCACGTGGCATCTCTCCTGTACCAGCTATTTTCCTCGCTGGTCTCTGTCATGCTGTGCTATAACTAAGGAGGCTGTGCGGGCTAGTTTTATGGCAATCTGGTATTAACTAGAGCCATGTGGGAAGAAGGAACCTCAGTTGAGAAAATGCCTCTCTAAGATGTGCCTTTAGGCAAGTCTGTAGCACACTTTCTTCATGATGGACTCCAGGCTGTGAGATAATTACAGTCACGGTGTTTATCCCAGCAACAGAAGCCTAAGTAAGACAGGCATCACCGACACCAGACGAAGCTGCTAGATCTTTAGCCTCTAAACCTGTGAGCTGAGTAAGTTTCTTTTTAAAAATAATGTACCCAGACTCATGTATTTTGTTATGGCAATAAGAAGCAGGCCAGTACATCTCTTATTTATTTATTTACTTACTTACTGTCTGTCCATCCATCCATCATCATTATTTTAGTGTTTTGAGGTAGGGTCTCCCTATGTAGCTCAGACTGACCTCGTGGTGATCAGTCTCTCTGGAGCAGGGGTTACCAGTGCTACCACGCCCAGCTACAACATTCTTCTCATTCCCGTAGAAGGTGTCAGGAGGTTTTCATTGATTATTAACAAAGCCAGTTAAGCTGGGCGGTGGTGGCGCACGCCTTTAATCCCAGCACTGGGAGGCAGAGGCAGGCGGAACTCTGTGAGTTCGAGGCCAGCCTGGTCTACAAGAGCTAGTTCCAGGACAAGCTCCAAAAGCCACAGAGAAACCCTGTCTTGAAAAACCAAAAAAAACCAAAAAAAAAAAAAAAAAAAAAAAAAAAACCCAAAAAAAACAAAGCCAGTTAATTGCTACCATCTTCAAATCGCCCTGCTTCCTGCCACAGCCCAGACCTTTGGCTTGGCAACTAAGTTCAGACACTGTTTAACGAGTAGCCACAAGCGATCCTGCCCATCTAGTCTTTCTGTGAGACCCTGTCATGACTTCAGAGCCAAGACCACCAGCTCCACCCAGGACGGCCCCAGGAGCCCCTGCTCACCTGATTGTCCAGCTTCAGCTGCCGAAGCCTCAATGTCTCATCTTCAAAAGCACTGTCTCAAAAACAGAAAAAGAGAGCACATAAAGACAAAAGCATTCTAAAAGCCTGTCCATTTCATTTTTTTCATACATGCATTCTAGTGGGTTAACTGGAACCAAGGGATTTTGCCTTAGAGGAAATGCCTGTTTCTAGGTGTTGCCTACATTCAAGCGAGATCTACCGACTACCACATAGGCCCACCCACTACCACGCAGATCCACCCACTACCACACAGGTCCACCACTACCATGAAGGCCCACCCACAACCACGCAGGTCTATCCACTACCACGTAGGCCTACCTACAACCATGTAGGCCTACCTACCACCAAGCAGGCCCACCCACTACCACACAGGGCCACTCACCCACCAAGCCTGTGTAGTGAGCCACACTCAGCCCTTTCTTTTGTTTTAAACTGTGCATCAAGTACTCATCCTGTTCCAAAACAACCTGGTCTGAGTGTTTTATGTGTGTCTTGTTTTGTTGATTCCTTAAAGCAACCCTATGAATTAAGACCGATTACTCATACCTAAGAAGAAGAAGCAGAGGCTTGGAGAGTCGTGCCAAAGTTTAACGGCTAAAGTCCAAATTGTACCTAAGAATCAGATTATTTTACTTCCTTTTTGAAGCTACTTCTATGAGAAGGAAACAGGGACTCAGCTACTAACCTGGACTGACTTCCCTAAGATCTGCAATCAGGGCCACGTATAGCAGTTCACACCTGCAATCCCAGTATTGGGGGAGGGGGGGTGAAACTAGAATGGCCCTGACTTTGAGGACAGTCTGGGGCTTCATGGTGTCTCAAAGTCAACAAGGTCTGGCAGTAGTAACATTTGTTCTGCAGAGAACAATTCCTTAGTATTAAGGAGTACACAGACTAACACCATGGGGAGCCAGAAGAGGGCAAACACCCCTGGAGCTGGAGTTACAGGTGATTGTGAGCTGTGAGGTGTGTGTTGGTAGGACTGAAGTCAGGTCCTCTGGAAGAGCAGCAAGTGACCTTACCACTAAACTATCTCTCCAGGCTTCCTTTTAATCTACCACCTACCCACCCACCATCCATCCATCCATCCATCCATCCATCCATCCATCCATCCATCTATCATCCAGCATTTTGGGTAGTGATAGGGATTGAATTCTGGTCCTTGGGCAGACTACGCAAGTAATTAATACACCACGGAGCCACACTTGGAGCTCTGAGACAGACTTCTTGTTAGGAAAAAAAAAATGGCCAGCTGATGTTGACATACACCTATAATCCCAGCACTGGGGATGCAGAGGCAGGCAGACCTCTGTGATCTGAGGCTAGCTTGGTCTACATAGTGAGTTCCAGGTCATCAGTACTATATAGTAAGGTCATAGGTTCAAACCCCAGCACTGTAGAACAAACTAAACAAAGGAACAAACAAGAAAACCATGGAGCACTAACAATACCAGCCCTCCTCCGAGTTGCAACCCATTTCTGACCTCCCTATGGGTCTCATTTCTCCTGAGAGGTTTCTATTTCCATCCTCAATGCAGGGTGATTGGTGTAGATTTGCAAAGGTAGCGTCTAAAATGACTGTGACAAACAAACCCATCATGAACAGTATGTGGGAAAGGGTTAACCTGGAGAAAAGACTCTGAGGCTGCAGCTCAGCATTTCCCAACAGCTGCTGCAAACCTGCTTTTGTTCAATGCTCTCGCTCTCTGTCCTCAACACTAAACCAAAATTGTGATGCCTTCTGGCACAGCTAAAGACCATCTCCTCTCCTCCCCAGACCTCCCCAGTGCTGAAACCTAAACAAAGCTACCATCGGACTGAACACCCCCAAAGCCTGCAGCATTCCTTTCAAGGCCTCCAACAGTCAGTGTGCCGGGCGTGTCTTCAAGGCTGCACCCAGACACCACTCCGTTCCTTCCAGCAAGCCTGGGCAAGCTGAGCAAATGTAAATAACAGGGTATCATGAAAGCATTCTGACCTGAACGGAACAGTAAATAGATGCTATAGGACTATAACACGTACACATAGCCACAGGAACTCTAAATCAAACCAGAGGCTGAGGACGGGCACAGGCCCTGGAAAAATAAACAAAAAGTAACCTGAAAGTCTCATTTAGCAGAAACAGAATGGTAGAACCCTGCCTCCAGTCCCAACCCCCACAGCTTCGACAGTCTACCATATGGACACAAAAGTTTGTTTTCTTTCTTTTTTTCTCTATTCCATCCTCCTGAAGCCTCTGCCCTTATAACCTACTTAATTCCCCAAAGCCCCATTTCCTAAGACCGTAACTTTGCTGATGTGATTAATTGGTCGAAGGAAATGGGACAAACATGATCACATCACAGGACTTCACAGACGACAGAGTGGGGAACGGTAAAGGGGAGAAAGCAGAGAGCTTCACTACAATGAAGACTGCCAAGCTGGGCATCATGCTTCCCAAGACTCTTCTAGTTTGAGGTTAGCCTCGACGAGCAAAACCTGTCTAAACAACCAAGCAAAACACCCCGTTAAGATCTCCAGTAATGAGAGGTTGAGGCGCCAGGCAGTGGTGGTGCACTTTTAATTCCAGCACTCGGGAGACGGGGTAAGCAGATCTCTGTGAGTTCTAGGCCAGCCTGGTCTACAAGAGCTAGTTCCAGGACAGCCAGGACTGTTACACAGAGAAACCCTATCTCAAAAAACCAAACCAAACCAAAACAAAACAAAAAGAGATGCTGAGGTACTATGTTGTTTTTCTTTGTTTTTTTGTTTTGTTTTGTTGTTGTTGTTTGGGGCAAGGTGTGTCTTCAAGGCTGCACCCAGACACCACTCAATTCCTTCCAGCAAGCCTTGTAGCCTTGTGCAGCCTTGGCTATCCTGGAACTTGCTGTGTAGATCAGGCTGGTCTTGAACACCTGCCTCTGCCTCCCGAGTGTTAGGATTAAGGGCGTGCACCACCACTGGCCGGCTTCTTGTTTTCTAACGTGAGGGTCACTATTACACAAGAGATAAACTCAGGTGAAGGGCAAAAGTTACTTCTGAACTTCTTTTTTTGTTAACATTTTTGCAAATTTAATTTCTAATTGATTATAGACACAGTTTATTAGGAAAGACAAAGATGCTCCCAAGAATGGGTGTGGGTTAGTGAGCTAGGAAAAGGTGTAGATGCAAAAGTCAATTATTTTCCCAAATAAAAAAAACAGTAAGAGTTACAAAAATAAGACATTTTAATAAATGTTTATTTCATAACTATGGGCTGAATAACTTCTCAATTCCTCTGCCCTTGATCTGCTTGCTTCTGCTTCCCTGAAGCGGAGATTAAAGGAGTGTGTCTCCATGGCCAGTTTGCCCTGAATACTGCAACCATTACACTCAGGGTATTTCCAGGGAGCTGAGGAGGTTAACTGTGAAGATTTGCCCAAGATCAATCAGAACTAGCTCGCTCGCTGGAAGACCTTCCTCCCTTCTACTGCTGCTGTGGAGCGTTCCCTGACAGGCAGCTTGCCTACTGTTTCAAACACTCGATAATCTTCAACAATCTCCACGTCCACCTCTAGGCCACTCTCTCAACATTCCCTGCAAGTTCTCTGGAGCTCACTGCAGCTGAACAATCATGAGTGATGTCTCCACCAGAGAAGGGTGCTGAGTGATACAGCCAAGGGTGTAGAGGCTCGGCAAGCCCCCGAGGTCCTCGGGAGAGCAAAGCCACTCTGCAGGAAGGGAACAAGATACGGCTTGTGAAAAGTGAAGACAGCGATACCCGGCCATGGCTTTCCCAGGAGGGACTGAAGCAAACAGTTCTTTTATCAGTTTTAACCGTCACAAACGCTACTTGTCAGTCTCAGTCGTTACAGTGAGGTGACAAGCGAGAAGGAATTATCCTGGACGCCAATGCAAGAAATGCGCTGGGGCGGAGTGACAGCAACAAAGCTCACGAGAGGTAAGTCACCTGGTGCACAAGGAAGGACTGGTGAGCTGTTATGGGAAAGACAAATTTTAAAATGACTCTTATTACATTTATCTATCTATTGTGTGAGGAGTGGCATCCAGAGGCAGGAGGATCTTTGTGAGTTAAAGGCCAGCCTAATCTACACAGCAAGTTCTAGGATTGTCAGGATATACAGAGACACTGTCTCAAGAAAGAAAAGGCAAAAGTAGTATGTGAATGGGTGTGGTGGCACAAGCCTACATCCAGCACACTAAGGAGCAGTCTCTATGGCGCAAGGCCAATCTCAGCTATACTGTGGCCTCTTGGGGAGGGGACGCGGTTATTCTGTACCAGGTCTCCATAACCATCAATCAACACATCCGGAAGACACCTGACCCGAGATGAGCAATCAGACTCCCTTGCCTGTGATTCTGATACTGGATCTCAGGGATCCAGTTTAGCACGGGTTCCCTGGGGACACTGAGACACATCTAAGTGAGGCTGCGTGGGTCTACAGCCATTAAGCAGCAAATGCCGGCCAGGGAAAAGAGGCAGGCATTCTGGTCCTGCTCTGTGCTCTCATACTACACTAAAACATGTATTAAAGGTGACTGTCACTCTACACTTCAGTAGTAATCAAGAACACCAAGCCACCTGCCAAAAACTGATACCCACAGAGGCCAGCAGGATCCCTCTGCTCTAGGGTAAGGGGGCCATGAGGGGAAGTCTTAAAAAAAATGAACACTCTAGGAAAGTAGACACAGCTCTTTGTGTGTGTGCGTGTGCATGCATGCATGTATGTGGTATATGCACTCATGCATGTACATGAACCTGTGCACATGTATGTGGAGGCTAGAAAACACTGGGTGTCTCATTCTCTCATTCTCTGCCTTATTCCCGTGAGACAGGGTCTCTGACTTAACTTGCAACTATGCAGCCGGCAAGCCTAGTGATGTAGGATTCCTTTTTGTATGCTGTGAATACGATTGGTTAATTAATAAAGAAAACTGGCTTGGCCAATCCTGTCTCCTTTGCATAGAACACTGGTGATATAGGCATACGCATGGCCACTCCCAGATTTTTACACAGGTGCCAGGGGATTTGAACTCGGGTCAAATTGGACCTGAGCAGCAAGCACTCCAATCCACTGAGCCATCTCTCCAGCTCTTCAGAATCCAGACCAGGTTGTTGCTCAGGACACAGGACCCGCAGCAGTCGTCCCCATCCCCAGTCAGACAGAAACTGGCAGGCATCCTTCTAAGACCACCTGAATCTTTAGCTAACAGACTTCCAAGTACCTGGCTTCTTATTTCCCCAACTGAGCACCCTGTGCTGGCAGACTGGACAATCAGACATATCAAAGAACTACAATACACTGACATATTCTCTTCTCCCCCTTTCCTGCTGCCTGCTAGGGAATGAGAGACAGCCTGGCAGCAGGCTCCTGTAAAATCTGTAAGAAGGGACCCCAACTCTGCTGCATGGGCCTGAGTCTCCTCAGAGCCCCTGCCATTCTGTTGTCTTTCTGTCCTGATAATAAACAAACTTCTTACCCCCAACAGTCCATTTCAGTGTCGCTCTCGAATCCTACACCCTGGATTCTTTCCAGACATGACTCTTCTGTTTTGTTTTTGAGACAGGGCTTCTCTGTGTAGCTCTGGCTGGCTTGGAACTCACTCTGTTGACCAGGTTGGCCTCGAACATACAGAGATCCACTTGCCTCTGCCTCCCTGAGTGCTGGGATTAAAGGCGTGCACCACCCCTGCCCAGCAAGAACAATTTCTTGAACAACACACAGCTAGTTTCATGAATCTGTTTATGACAACACCTGTACACTTGCCCGTGGGTGAACAAGACATGCAGACGAGGCTCTAGAAAGAGTGATTCTGGAGGCACAAAGGAGCACACAGACAAAGCACAAATAACCCATCAGAGCAATTTTCTTTTTGTAAAAAGTGTGTGCGCCAGCAAGTGGCTAGCAAGCACACTTGGCCAAGATGGTCTCTTTTATCCCTGATGCAGGTAGAGATTACGTCTCATCCCACTGGCGGGAACTTGACTTCATAATCTGACAACTGGCTCATTGGTGTGAAGAAGAAGCAAGAAATTCAGGGATGGGTGGTAGTGGTGCACACCTTTAATCCCAGCATTCAGGAGACAGAGGCAGGCGGATCTCTGTAGGCCCATATTTCTATATGGCATGGCAGCCAAGCCATCAAGCCATAGGTCCCACCTGAGATGGGTCACTTATCCTGCCAGGCAGGCTGTCACTAACTTAACAAAGGGTCAGGATGTTGTTGCTCCTTTCTTTGTAATTTGGAGGATGTCTGAAAGAAATGCTAATTCAAACCTACATGACAGCTAGCATACACAGCACACAGGTAGCTGTGGACGTGACAGAAAGCCATTCCTAGGAGACAAAATGCTAATGAATTTCCCCTAAATTAAGTTTTGGTATAAAGGCTGTTTGGAGAATAAACGGAAGAATTTTTCAGGATGTGAACTCAGGACTTCATGGGGGACCACTGAGACTCTCCCACCCAATGAAACTATGTGAGTCGTGTTTTTATTCCTCCACGCCAGTCCAGAGAGAGACAGTTTATGTTGGGGTCTGGTAGAGAAATAATTTATGGTCTGGGCTAGCACCGGGCTCCGAAAGATCTCTGTCTACAGAGTGAGTTCTAGGACAGCCAGGGTTATTACATAGAGAAACCCTGTCTCGAAAAACCAAAAAAAACAAAACAAAAAACAAACAAAAAATAAGATTCCAGGGAATAGAACCCTTGTCAGGCTATACCTTTGACAGAAAAAAATGTCTCTCTTAAGTAATGTGTGGTGGCCAAGCTAATGATCCTAGGACTCTGGAGGTGGAGGCAAGATCAGGGGTTCAAGGTCATTTTGGTTAGCCTGGGATAAATGAGACACTGTTTCACCAAAACAAAATAAAAACCCAAACTAAGCAAATAATAGACAAAAGGGTAATCTAGATAAATCCAAGCGGCCAGGAGAGACATAGGAAGGGGAAGTAGAAGCAGTAATGAGAAGATAAGGGAACCACACAGCATAGATGACAGGGGACAGATTCCTTTTTGGGCCAGACACAGCCCTGGTCTTTGCTTCTTAGGGATTCCTTCTCTTCTATAATTCTGTCAATTATCAACGACATTCTGAATTTCACACCTTGCTAAGGGAAGTTAGAAAACAAGATGTCAAACAGAAAAGGTCTTTCAAGTCTCTAAGCTATGGACACCGAATCCTGTAGCTGAACTAAAGATGCCTAGGAAGAGTCAGGGCTTCCTGAGTTGGCATAGAGACACAAACACAAACAACCAACAGCAGGCCAGTATAAATAACCATGCCTGCTTCCTGCAGCCTCCACGTTAAGACTAAACAACACATGCTCCTTGGGGATTGTTTTCTTACTGAAGGAAAAAAAAATCAACTAAATTGATGGATAAAATAAATAGGAAAGACAAAACAATGTATTTAAACGTGATCTGCCATCTTAACCACAGCAGAACCAGTCTCCCTCAATAGCCATGCTGTTGCCCGGGGAAATTAGGTTTTCCCCTCCCAGGGTCCTTGCTAAGATCCTAAACTTACAGCATAATATTGATTTTATTTTTTGAATTTAACTACATTTTGTATGTATGTATATTTGGGCATACATGCCATGGTGTACATGTGGTGGCCAGACAGTTTCTCTCTCTCTTTTTTCTTTTTTCAGATTTTATTTTATGTGCGTTGGTGTTTTGTCCACATTCATGCCTGCGTCAGAGTGTTAGATTCCCTGGAACTGTAGCTACGGACAGCTGTGAGCTGCCATGTGGGTGCTGGGAATTGAACCCAGGGCCTCTGGAAGACCAGTCGGTGCTCTTAACCACTGAGCCATCTCTCCAGCCCCCAGACACAGTTTCCATGGCAGCTCCTAACTACCGATAGCCTCATTTCCAGGAGATTCAATGCTCTCTTCAGGTCTCTCAAGGCATCAGGCATGAATGTGGTGTACATACATCCATGCAGGCGAAACACACACATAACAAAAATATAAAAAAAGTCTTTAAAAAACATCAATCTAGAAACCTAGGAACTAGCAACATGAGTGTCTAAGTCACACGCTTATCTATGGGGCACCTCACTGACACATGTTCCCTCTATACATTCTAGAAATCTCTCACATAGATGTACTTAGAAGTTGAGCACAGTGTTGCATACCAGTACTTGGAAGTTGAAAGAGCTCAAAGCTAGCCCAGACTACACGGTAAGACCTTGTTGTAAAAATACAAACAAACAGGCTGGAGAGATGGCTTGGCGGTTAAGAGCACTGACTGCTCTCTTCCAGGCCAGAGGACCTAGGTTCAATTCCCAGCACCCACATGGCAGCTCATAACTGTCTGTAACTACAGTTCCAGGGAGTCTAACACCTTCATGCAGATATGAATGTGGACAAAACACTAATGCACATAAATTGAATGAAACCTTAAAAAAAAAGTCAGCTATGCTAAAAAAACCAAACATAATAATTTAATAATTGCTTTTTGTTTTGTTTTTTTAGTTTTTTGAGACAGGGTTTCTCTGTTTAACAGCCCTAGCTGTCCTGGAACTAGCGTGTGTGGACTAGACTGACCTTGAACTCACAGAGCTCCACCTGCCCCTGCCTCCTACATGCCAGGATTAAAGGCATGCGCCACCACAGCCCGGCTAATAAGTACTTTTTAATATGAAAAAATATTGGAAAGGTTGCTGTACAAGCTGGAAACCGAAAACTCAAAGACATTACCGCTGTTAATGACATGAGCCCCAGGACAAGCTCAAGAGGGGCCGGAGGGACGGCTCCGTGGTTAAGAGCACCGACTGGGGGCGGAGAGACGGCTCCGTGGTTAAGAGCACCGACTGGGGGCGGAGAGACGGCTCCGTGGTTAAGAGCACCGACTGGGGGCCGGAGGGACGGCTCCGTGGTTAAGAGCACCGACTGGGGGCGGAGAGACGGCTCCGTGGTTAAGAGCACCGACTGGGGGCCGGAGGGACGGCTCCGTGGTTAAGAGCACCGACTGGTCTTCCAGAGTACCGGGGTTCAGTTCCCAGCAACCACATGGTGGCTCACAACCATCTGTAATTTCAGTTCCAGAAGACCCAGTGCCCTCTTGCGACCTCTGCAGACACCAGGCACCCACATGGTACACAGACATACATGCGTACAAAACATTCACACACATAAAACTAAAATACATGTTTTTTTAAAGGACTTGGAGCGGAGCTCTTCTGGGGAGTAGGAGTGGCTGTGCCAACACAGGCATCTGGGTGTCCTCACCTCTCCAGCCCACACCCACATCTTTTATGCCATGTTCATGCTACAGATGTGGTGTTAGGAGAAGCACTCCGCACTTCTCTGGGAATTCCTGTGTTTCACTACAACAGATCAGCTTCCAAAACAACGATCTGCCGAGCCCTTCGATGACCCGGACAGCAATCAGAAGACTGAGACACTTGGAATGTTCAAAAGACAAGCAGAATTCAAAAGGGACTCAAACAGCAGGATTTTCTAACCCGACTCAGTCTTGTAAATAGTGCATGGTGTACAGAACAGAGATCATTTAAATTAATGTTTAAGTCATACATGTCTTAAATGAGAGAGGAGAGAGAGAGAAGGAGAGTAAGAATATAGAAGCCAGAATAAAGTTTTGAAAATCCTATCAGAAAGAATCTTCTGATTATCTTGACTAATTACAAAAAAACCCAGTAACTTCAAGAGAGGGTGATGATGTATGCTTTTTGCAGGGTTTTATTATAAAAAATACCTTTTTTCCTTTTGGTTTTTCGAGACACAGCTTCTCTGTAGCTTTAGAGCGTCTCAGTACTAGCTCTTGTAGACCAGGCTGGCCTCAAACTCAAGAGATCCTCCTGCCTCTGCCTCCCGTACTGCCCAACAATAAAAAAATACTTTTTAAAAGCAAACTTTGGTTGACGTCTCAAGCAAACCATGTACATGTCTGTCGGCGGTGACGACCTGGAATCTATCATGACAATGACTCAAAGATGCAGTTAAGCTGCCCACTTCCAAGACACCAGCTTCCTTCCTGTCCTCTGGCTTCCTTTTTTGCTTTCTTCAGCCAGTTAAAAGGGTTAAGTGTGGCCTTTCAGTTAAGCTGCAGCATCTACCATATAAGAAACTTCTGCTGCTCCTGACTGTCAGCGTGAGATCAGGAGTCCGTTATTGTGGTAAGTGTGGTTTTTAAACATGTTATTAAATCTAAACTTGGGGTACTGCTAAATAACGCAGGGGCTTTGATTAAACTTGAGAGCTGAGTACTAATGACCCTTAGGACCTCCAATGAGCTACCTCTTTCCATTATACCTGAAATTAATTTTTATACAAAATTATATTTTGCTAGCCAGAATTCTTAAATTCAGCAACTATCACTCAAAATGGTTTTTTTTTCTCCTTTTCTCATTAAGAGTCAAGTACTCACTATGAAGCCATGGCTGGCCTTGAACTTCTGATTCTGCCTCTACCTCTGAAGGATAGGGTTATAGGCAAGCACCACCACATCCACCAAGGTTTCTTTTATTATACACTTATGGTTGTTTTTGTGGCAATCCTCAGTCACATCCTGAAGTACACAAACAGTATGTCTAGTTTCATCTAAAGTGTATTAGTTACAAAACTTTGGATATTACAGTATTTACCAACATGCAAAGGGTTTCTCTGTGTAGCCCTAACTGTCCTGGAACTCACCTGGGCTTTAACCATTTTTTTTAATGAGATAGTATCATCCTATGTTGCTCAGGCTGATCTGGGCTTATATGAATTTTCCTTCTAGAAAATGACCCAATACGTGAGAGGCTGAGGCAGGAGGATTATTGTAAGTTTGAGACCAGTTTCGTTCTGCTTTCACAGCCCAAGCAACTGGAATTACAAATGAAATTAAATAAAATTCACCTTGTCCAAATTCTAAATTTAGTCAACCTTGGAAAGTCATATTTTTATACATTTTGAGACACTAAGAATAATTCTGACAAGAATAAAATACTGTTCCTGAGAAAAGACACATCAAGAACATTAGACAATCCAGAAAGACTCCTTTGACATCGTCCTCCCTCAACCAGAGGAAAATGCCAATATTCTAGGCCCAGCTGTCTTCCCCTCGAAAGGCTGCTGCAATCTGGAGGGAACTTAAGTGAAGCCAGGGATCGAAAATCCATCTCCCAAGAGGCCCATTTAGCCAGGCAGTGACACTGCATGCCTTTGATCTCAGTGCTTGGGAGGCAGAGGCAGGTGGATCTCTGTCAGTTTGAGGACAGCCTGGTCTACAGAGTGAGATCCTGGACAGCCAAGGCTACACAGAGAGACCGTGGAGAAGGCAATGAGAAGAGAGCTGGCAGCTGACTTAAACATTCTTACAGCTCCAAGAACACAGCAAGGAATTTATTTAGAGTGTGATTTCCTCTTGATTTGGCTTACGTCTCATACATAGAGCTGGAGAAAAACAACCAATCAGTTGAATGACCCAAACAAGGAGGTACCTTAGCTTTTTCAAGGGCTCAACATTTTTTCTTATTTTATTTATTTATTTATTTATTTTTGAAATTCGGTGTTTGTCAAGTAGTCCACGATAGCCTTGATCTCCTGAGCATCCTGTTTCTACCTCTGGAGTGCTGGGATTACAGGTATGCATAATTCTACCCCCTTAGAAATGTAACTACACATGACTTGATCCAGAAGTAAGGATGTACAAATGTTGGCACTCAGAACCGAAACCCATCTTCCTGTCATCCGATTCTCTCCTCCTTGGTTACACTTTCTCTCGTGGGCAGGTTTTCATTTTTCTTTTCTTTCCAGCATAAATATGAATGTACAATCTTTTCCCTGATGATACCAACTACATATTCCTGGGCTTGGGGTAGAGCTGGTACTCAGCATGCCCCAGGCTGGGAGGCTCACCAAATAGTTTACTCTGGATAAAACCGATAATTACTTGTACATGACCAAAATGTTTGATTTCTTAAACAGCTTCCTCTAAAAATAAGTTAAATATAATCAGTATCTGTGTTATCATTTATGTGCACAAATACATCCAGAACATCTGCAGTAGCTGGGCATGGTGGCTCGTGCCTCAGTCCAGCACCCAGGATCTGATGGCAGGGTTGCTACTGAGTCTGAGGCTAACTTGGGCTACCGTGTGATACCATCTCAAAACCAAAAACTCAAACATCTGCATTATATGCTTTGATAATACATGATAGAGAGAATAGGAGCCCACAAAAGCCTGGATTTTGTTTTTAAATGTTTATTTCCTTTATATTTTAGTCTTTTATAATTTCATACATTTTACAAAATGAATGTATTTTAATGTATCATATCCACCCCTAAATCCTACCCTCCACTTTCCCTAGACTCTGTAAAAGTGTGTATGTGTGGTGTAGGAGGTCCTTCTGCATTTGTATTGCTTTCATTGGTTAATAAAGAAAACCGCCTTGGCCTTTTGATAGGTGGGGAAAAGAGAACAGAATGCTGGGAAGAAGACAGAGAGCAGCCACCATAAAGCTGCCAACTCAGACACGCTGAATCTTTCCCGGTAAGCCACGACCTTGTGGTGACATACAGATTATTAGAAATGGGTTGAATCAAGATGTGAAAGTTAGCCAATAAGAGGCTAGAACTAGTGGGCCAGGTAGTGTTTAAATGAATACAGTTTCTGTGTAATTATTTCGGGAGTTAAGCAAGCGGGTGGCCGGGACAAAAAGTAGGCCTGCTCGCCTTCATACTACATATGTGTGTCCACAGAGACCAGAGAGGACATCAGATTGCCCTGGAGATTAAATTATTGGGAGTTGGGAGCCATTTAATCTGTTGGAGGTCCTCTGGAAGAGCAGCAAATGTTCTTAACCACCGGGCCACCTCTTCATCCCACTTAAACAGCATTATAACTCAGGCTAAGAAAGAGTTTAATTTGTCTTATTACATTTATTTTATTTGCGTGTGCATGAGGCAGGACACATGTGCCACAGTACACACATGGAAGTCAGAGGACAAATTATAGGAGTTGGTTCTTTCTTGGGTTTGGAAAATCAAATTCAAGGCTTGACAGTGGGTGCTTTTAGCCACTAGGTCATCTCATCAGCCCCCAGAACTATATTTTTGTGGCATCATTTACTCATATAATCTTGGGCACAGCATACCTTTCTTTCTTCTTCTTGTTGGTCATTATTATTAGCTGTCACTGCAGCTGGTCTCACTCACCCAGGCTGGACTTAATTTCCTGGGCTACAATGATCTTCTCAACCCAGCCTCCTGAGCGGCTGACACTGACAGGAACGAACACCACCAGGCCCAGCTGTCTAAGTTCCCGTGCATGAAATAAAGACAATGACATCTGCCCCACTTTCTTCAAAGCGATGAAGCTGCTATGAAGTCCAAGCACGCACTACTGTCAACACTACTGTTGCTCACTTTATCCTGACAGATCTCCCGTTCTCTGAAATATGGTCTAAGGCCTGGAATGGTGGTGAAAGCCTGTGGCGCCAGTGCTCCCGAGGCTGAGGTAGAAGGATCCGGAGTCCAGGGCCAGCCGAGGCTGAATGGTGAGACCTGATCCAAAACAAAACAAATACAGAGCTGAAGGCTGAGGATGTAGCGCAATCGACAGAACGCTTGCCTAGCACGAATGAAGTCCCAGGTTCAATACCCAGCACCCCCTAACCTAAAACCAGGTGTGGGGTACAGTCTTGTACCCCATCACTCAGCAGGGGAAGGAGGAGAACGGCAAGTTCAAAAGAGCTTCAGAATTTCATTCAATCAAAATGTCCCTCCCTACTTTAGCCTCCAGTTTTCTGGACATAGTGAATCACCATTATAAACTCGCACTATGTTCCAACGGGAAAGCAATCCATCCTCTATCAGACCGCAGTTTTGATCTAATTTATTGAAATCTATTGGCGCTTTCTCCTGCAAGACTAATTAATAAGTAGCAATGATTTAATTTTTCAGAAGCCTGTGTGAAGATTTCCTATATACTTTTAATGAAAAAAAAATCTTAAAACTTGTCATTGTAATTCATATGCTAAAGAATGCTATAGCTTGCAGGGGCTGGAGAGATGGCTCAGTGGTTAAGAGCACTGGCTGTTCTTCCAGAGGACCTGGGTTCAATTCCCAGAACCCACAAGGCAGCTCACAACTGTCTGTAACTCCAGTTCCATAGGATCTAGCATCTTCACACAGACATGCATACAGAAAAAGCACCAATGTAAATGAAATAAAAATAAATATTTTGGGGGGGGAAGGGTTCAAGATAGGGGTTCTCTGTGTAGCCCTGACTATCCAGGAACTCTGTAGACCAGGATAGCCTCAAACTCAGGGATCTACCTGCCTCTTCCTCCCAAGTGCTGAGATTAAAGGCATGTACTACCACTGCCCAGCTAAAATAAATAAATCTTTTTTAAAAAGGGAGGGGGGATATATCTTGCAGGACATGGTGGCTAACAAGTGCAATCCCAGGACTGGTGAGGTTGAGACATATGGCTTAAAAGTTTACGATCAGGGCTAGGTCAGTGCAGTAGCTCAGTGGTTAAAGCAATCCTTGCGGTGGAAGGAGGGAACAGATTCCCACAGGTGGTTCTCCAGCCTCAACTGCTGCCCCAACACAGGCAATAAAGAAATAAATGTAGTAATTTTTTAAAAAAAGGGTTACAGACCAGCCTGATCTATACAGTGAGACTCCATCACATACACTCATGCATGCACACACACACACGCAGCATTTAGGGCTGGAGCTAAAAGTACCATGTATAGCTCTTGCAGAGGACCCAAGTTCAGTTCTCTTTCCCAGTACCTATATCAGGCTGTAACTTCGGCACCAGGGGGATCTGACTCCTCTGGCCTCCTTGAGTACTTGCACAGACACGTACATACACATAATCAAAAATAAAAAATCTTAAAAAAAGAAATCAAACAAACAACAAAAAGGCCAGAAAGGATGATTAAAAAGGCAGTCAAGATTATGAGGAACAGAAAATCACCCCTGGTGAACCAACTTCCAGGGGATTCTGGCTTGTCAGAGGCTCCAGCTCTCCAGTGGAGCTGGTCTCCAGCAGGGGAACTAAAGGAATTATCTAGGCCCTCCAACCAACCAACACCCAGCTGGACACAGCTCCGGATCCTCCCCTGAAGATTCAGTTCAAACATTCTCGCTGCTCTGCTAAGAACAAACATTAACTTGTTCTTTCAATAGGCACTAAGGCCAGGAAAGCGGTAGTGTTTCCACAGGAAAGTCTAAGGAGCCAGAAACCAAATGTTCTGCTTAGAGCAAAGGACTCTGGCAAGAAGGAACTTGTTACAGGATATTCTTTCCTGTCTAGGTTGGCTGTGACCTTTGCCATAAACAAACAAACAAACAAACCCTACCTGCACATTAGGCACTGTTGACAAAACTAGGCAAGGCATAGTTTCCAGTCAAGAATATTCAAATTTTCTTTCCTTTTTCCTTTCCGTCTTACTTTACGTGTTTGAGTGTTGTGCCTGTGTTTCTGGTCTCCAAGTGTCTGAGGAGGCCAGGAGGCTTTGGGTCCCTGTGACCTGCAGTTATGGAGGGCTGTGAGCCACTATGTGTGTGCTGGGATCTGAACACAGGTCTTCTGTAAGAGCAAGTGCTCTTAATCAGTGAAGTCAGCAATCTAGTCTGGGGAGGGGCTCCTTTTAAGTTAGGGTCTCATGTAGCCCAAGCTAGCCTTGAATTTGCTACCTCTCTCTCTCTCTCTCTCTCTGTGTGTGTGTGTGTGTGTGTGTGTGTGTGTGTGTGTGAGTGTGTGTGTGTAACTATGAATACATGTTTGAGTCAGGGTTTCACAATGAACCTGGAGATAGGCTGATAGCCAACAGCCCCAGGGATCCCACAGCACTGGGTTACAGGCCACACCAAGCTTTCAGATTTTATTTCTAAAGGGAAATCACATTTGTGGGGTGGGCTAAGCTAGGGTCTTCCTACTGGCCTTGCTCCTTGCTCTAGGCTGCACTGGGTGAACCCGCCAGGGCGGTGCTGGAGAGCCACTAGGCGGGAGAGCTGGCAGGCTAACCAACCCAGCTACCACCCCAACACCCACCCCACCTATGATCTGCTGGAGCGTGCGAAGGGGAGGAACCTACAGACCCAAAACAACAGGATCTCCACGACACAGGACAACAGAACATCCAAGAGGAGCCCCAGTGAGAGTCCATTATCGGTGGCAGTTGGCATAGCAGAAGCCAGAGGCCTGGAGCCAGATCAATGATTGTTGCCATGAACACTTGCAAATAAAGATGAATGGACTAAAGGGTAAACTGTGACTCAACGGAACACACCACAGCTTCCACACAAGATTCTTCTCTCTGTTTCTGTTTTGTTTGGTTTTTTGGTTTTTCTTTTAAATTTGGTTTTGTTTTAGGAGGCGTTACATGGGCAGAGAGTGGGTGCGAGGGGACGGGGAAATAAGTGGGATCAAAATACATGATGTGAAATCCACAAAGAATCATTATAAAAGTAAAAAAAAAAAGATACGGTCTCCCTGTGTAGCCCTGGTTGGCTCAGGGCTCACTATGTAGTTCAAGCTGACTCTAAACCTGCAGCTATGCATAACCATACTGTAGGGCATACCAACACATACCAATAAGTGTACCTGTGCATATGTACTGCTGGGGTCAAACCTAAGGCCTCTGATATGCCAAGCAAGCACTCTGACCCTGAGCCACACCACCAACTCCAGTATCACTAGCAAAAGTTCAGTCAGCCCCAATGCTAGCGACCTGCTACCCACAAGGAATCAGCAACACAAATAGTCTCAGCTCAGCAAAGCTCCTGAGTGTGGTTTTACAGTCTATCTCCAGTTTCCAACAGAAGAAGAATACTTGAAATTCGCTTGTTAATACTCTCTCTGCTTTGTTGAAAGACATCTGCCTTGTTAGGTAAGTCAGCCAAACAGCTATATAAGTCAAAGGGGGGGGGAAATCACAGGAAACTTAAAGGTTAGCTGTTACCCATACAACTAAAGGCATTAATACTAGGAGATCTGTATTCAAGTCTTTCATCAAAAAGTCTAGGAACTGGAAAGATGGCTCGGCAGTGAAGGCGTTTGCCATGCAGACCTGGTAACTAGAGTTTCATCCCCAGACCCAAACCTGACTTCATAGATTGTCTTTTGACCTCCATATTTATGCTAAACACCCCACCACTATTCATTAATGATAATAACTTTTTTTGTTTGTTTTTTTGTTTTTTTGAGACAGGGTTTCTCTGTGGCTTTGGAGCCTGTCCTGGAACTAGCTCTTGTAGACCAGGCTGGCCTTGAACTCAGAGATCCACCTGCCTCTGCCTCCCGAGTGCTGGGATTAGAGGCGTGCGCCACTACCGCCCGGCAACTTTTTTTTTTTTTTTAATGAGACAGGGTATCTCTACATAGCCCCGGCAGTACTGGAACTTACTATGTAGGCCAAGCTGGCCTGAACTCACAGAGATCTGCCTGCCTCTGCCTCTCACATGCGGGGACTAAAGGTATGTGAGCACACTGCCCGGCAATAATAAGTAACTTTTTAAAAAAGAAAAGAAGTTAAGCTCGAAGCCCTGGCTTCTATCTTTGGTACCGGTGCTGCACACCTGTAATCCTAGCAGCAGGGAGGTGGCAGCAGAACATTCAGAGTTCAAGGTAAGCCCCAGTTATACAAGACCACCTTGAAAAAGCAACAGAAGACAGTGTACACCAGGACAGGAGTACACCCACGCCTGGTGATCCATGCCCATATGAGACTCTTGGCAGGTGTGGGGCTGGCCTGGATTACTGGATTATCCTGAGAGTCAGTCTTGTCAGTCTCTCTCTCTCTCTCTCAATGTTAATGACTGCCTAAAAGCCAGACGTGCACTCCCTTTCAGCAACAGATGAGCTAAAGAGTGGCAAAAGCGGGGCTGGAGAGATGGCTCAGTGGTTAAGAGCACTGACTGCTCTTCCAGAGGACCCGGGTTCAATTCCCAGCAAGCACATGGTGGCTCACAGCTGTCTGAAGATCCTTCACAACAATGCACATAAAATAAAGTTAAATAAACCCTAAAAAAAATATTTAAAAAAAAAGTGGCAAAAGCTGCACTGTCTCCTACCTAGGGCAGGAGAAACTGTGACTCAGAGCCCCCTTTGATGGCAACTGAAAATTAAAGAGCTGGCTTCTTTGGAAGAAAATATCGGAGAGGAGGGGAACTTTAAAATTACACCTTTAAGGTTCAAGTGCAGAAGATGAAAAAAACAGCTGCCACCTGGCCCCAATTTCAGAGTCAAGCCCTTCTTGTTCCCTAAAATCACGAGTCATGGGAAGCTGAGGCAGACAGCCCTAAATGAGTTCCAGGCCAGCCTGGTTTAGATAGAGAGTTCCAGTCTGACCAAGGCTACATAAGAAGATCTGTCTCAAGACAAAACAAACAAAAAGGCAAAAGAACAACAGAAAGGAATAAAAATAAAACCATAGCCCATAAAATTTACTTCTCTAAATTCATAAAACTAAATCCCCCCAATCCCCACCCCCATCCCGAAGACAGTGTTTCACTGTGTAGCCCTGGCTGTCCTGGAACTCTGTAGACCAGGCTGGACTGGAACTAAAAGAGATCAGCCTGACTCTGCCTCCTGCGTGTTAGGACTAAAACAGAGACACTGAATACCAACTTTAAATAACTCAACCTTATACTTGCAAGTGTATTTTTTTGTTCTCAAAAGGGGGAGGGTGTAAACAAATTTCAGAACAGCTATCATGTTTGTAGAATTTACTTGATAAAAGACGAAAACAGCCGGGCGGTGGTGGCGCACGCCTTTTAGTCCCAGCACTCGGGAGGCAGAGGCAGATGGATCTCTGTGAGTTCGAGACCAGCCTGGTCTACAGAGCTAGTTCCAGGACAGGCTCCAAAGTCACAGAGAAACCCTGTCTCAAAAAAAAAGACGAAAACAGCTCAGCACTGGGAGTCAGAGGTAGAGGATCCGAAGTTCAAAGTCATCTTTATTACCAAGTCTGAGACGAGCCTAGTCCGCCTGAGATCGACATGGGGAGGGGGTATTATACTCCAACGTCTTTGTAACTTTTTAAAAGACGGTTTCGAATCAGTTAAATACTAGTTTAAACATCAGACTAAATCCTTACAAGCCCGGTCTTTATTTGCTGTGGTGATGGGATGGTAAACGAAGAATGTGTTGAAATGTTTGGTTTCAATCCTCAGACAATGTCAAAGTTTTGAGCCAATGATTTCACATGCTCCCCCCCACCCCCCATTAACTTTTCATTAGCCCAGCTGACGAGAAAGGAACTGCAACCCTTTTGATTTCCCAGGCTCACCCTGTGGACCAGGCAAAAAGAGGAGTCTCGGCAGAGAAACTGGGGAACAAGAGGTATGGAACAGTCTAAACTAAGACGGAGCTTAACTCAGAGAACTATGGAACTCAAGGGAAGAAAGGCCGGGGAGGGGGGGATAGAAAAAAGAAAAGAGCAGTTTTGCATTTTCAGTTCTCGCACTCCGTTCCAGAATTCCGCAATGACTGCCAAAAGCAACGGCCTTGGAACCAATTAACCATCACCCGCGACCTTCCGCTTCGACTCCCAGAAGGGACCTCGTCAGTTTTGACTCTACTCCCGAGAGACACGGTAAAGGGCAAACGCATTGCAAGTGAGGAAATCGGAGACCCTGGGGGAGCAGGGCGAGCTGGTTCGGGGCAAACTCCAGCACCAGAGAGTGCTGGCGGCGCGGGATGCTCAGCGCCTGCCCAGCTTGGAGACCCGGTCCTGGTCCCGGTCCTCGCCGGCCCAGCCGGGAGACCCCTCCCCGCCCCTCTGCCGCCCTGGCCCCCGCCCCTGACCTGTCCGCGCGAGGTCCCGGTGCGCAGCGCGCCGCCTCCATACCAACCCGGCCGGTGGCATCAGAGTCCAGACCCCGACTTGCGGCCGCCGGGCTGGAGAGGATAGAGGAGGTCGGGCCCGGCCCCTGGCAACCACACCCCGCACTGTCGCCGACGCCCATTGGTCCAATGCCCGCCGCTCCCTTCTCACTGGCTAATGGCGCAAGCCGCGATGCTGGAGGGTTTCCAGGGGGCGGGAGACACCGGGAGGCGAAGGCGCGTGCGCCAGAGCGGCGTGAGTCCTCCCCCCACCTCCACTCCCGCGCCCCGGGGTGGGTCCCAGCTGACCCTCGGGGTGTCTCGAGCTGCTCCTTTCAGCGCCGCCTCCCACAGGGCCACTCCCAGCACCGCGCTGTAGCAATGAGAACACCCAGAGTGGCTGCCAGGGTTGTGGTCCAGGGGTTTGTGAACTTCTGCCACCAGAAGCCTCGAAGTCTGGCCCGCTCCGGGATGCCCTCACCTAAACGACTAAGGGACCCCTACGTAGGGACTGTCTTCGCATATCCTTATCCCATAAGGGTAGCTGCTAAACCTGTCCTCTGCGGCATCAGTTCCTTTCTGATTCTGGTCCCTATAGGACTTTCTGACCAGACCTATTACATGTAGACTTAATTAGTAAGGCGGAAGTTACCACATTGATATTGAATCCAAATTTTCACTTTAAAAAAAAAAGTGCCCATCAAAATCCCAGCAAAATTCTTCAAAGACCTCGAAAGAATAGTACTCAACTTCATTTGGAAAAGTAAAAAACCCAGGATAGCCAAAACAATCCTAGGCAATAAAAGAACTTCTGGAGGCATCAAAATCCCTGACTTCAAACTCTACTACAGAGCTACAGTACTAAAAACAGCCTGGGACTGACATAAAGACAGGAGGGCCATGGAACCCAATAGAAGACCCGGATATCAACCCACACACCTTCGAACAACTGATCTTTGATAAAGAAACAAAAAATATCAAATGGAAAAAAGAAAGCATATTCAACAAGTGGTGCTGGCATAACTGGATATCAACATGTAGAAAAATGAAAAGAGACCCCTATCTATCACCATGCACAAAACTCAAGTCCAAATAGATCAAAGACTTAAACATAAAACCAGCCACACTGAACCTTATAGAAGAGAAAGTGGGAAGTACACTTGAATGCATTGGCACAGGGAAGCACTTCCTAAATAGAACCCCAGCAGCACAGACACTGAGAGAAACAATTAATAATGGGACCTCCTGAAACTGAAAAGCTTCTGTAAAGCAAAGGACACAGTCAACAAGACAAAACAACAGCCTACAGAATGGGAAAAGAGCTTCACTAACCCCACATCAGACAGAGGTCTGATCTCCAAAATATACAAAGAACTCAAGAAATTGGACACCAAAAGATCACATAATCCAATGAAAAAAGTAGAGTACAGAGCTAAACAGAGAACTCTCAACAGAGGAATCTAAAATGGCTGAAAGACACTTAAGGAAATGTTCAACATCCTTAGTCAGAGAAATGCAAATCAAAACAACTCTGAGATTCCATCTTACACCTGTAAGAATGGCCAAAATCAAAAACACTGATGACAACTTATGCTGGAGAGGTTGTGGGGAAAAGGGAACACACTCCTGCATTGCTGGTGGGAATGCAAGCTGGTACAACCCCTTTGGATGTCAGTGTGGCGATTTCTCAGAAAATTAGGAAACAACCTTCCTCAAGACCCAGTAATACCACTTTTGGGTATATATCCAAAGGATGCTCAATTGTGCCACAAGGACATGTGCT
>PVIU01015135.1:0-49427 GCA_004026605.1 Ondatra zibethicus
GGTCCTAACTTCCTAACTCATCTTCTCCCACCTTCTGCTCTTCAAGCTTGTTAATATCAGGCAAATACTCAACACTGAACTTTATCCTCACTCCTGAGATGTTTTTATGCAGATATTCAGATATTTACAAACCAGTTTCTTGACAAAATTCAAATGCAGTATGTTAAAATGAAAGATTTCTAACTTATATTTGTAGTTAGCTATGAATTTGTTTTATTATAAAGACTGAAAGCTAGCTACTAACTGTCCACATAATTGGTCCTTAAGCTTGAGGTTGAGGTTCCATGTAAGAGTGTATTTATCATTTTACCTAATTAAATTAGAAGATAATATAATCTGGTTATAAATAAATATTTACTTTATTTAGGTATTTCATATTGTTTAAGAAAACTCTGTAAAAAGCAATCTAGTGTTTTCTAATTTCTATTAAGGGAAAATTGCTGATGCTTCTATTAAAATGCTAGCATTTTCTATTACTGGCCAGATTTATTATTGATTTTATTTCATTATTCTTACTAGCATATCAGTAGTAACATATCTTCTTTTGCTTCTCAAACCCTTGTATTTTTTTAAGCATAAAATTTATTAAGGGAAAGGACCATAAGTTTATAAAAATGCCTTTTACTGTAGTTGAGAGCCCTTTGTTCACGGACTTCCTTTTTTTTTTTTTTGGAAAGATGGAATTAATTTTATGCATCACTTTTACTGTGGGCACTAAAGTTGATAAGGTTGATTTGTACAATGTTTAAGTGACGCCTCTTGTTTACCATTTTCTGTGGTCCATTACCATAGCATTTGAGAGGCACCGTATTATTATGGTCTTAAAGGTTGTCCTGTAAATACACTAATTTTGTTCCATTTCCCTCTTGTCCTTGTCAGTGGATGGCTAAATCTCTTGTTTGTTTTGTTGTCTTCTGCTTTCTGAAGGACTTACAAGGCTGTCAAGAGTAGGGATCAATTTTGTGCATATGTCAACATAAAATCCTCACACCTAACAAACAATGCTATTTGAATTGAAAGTGTGCTATACAGAGATTTTATTGAGAGGTAATACAGTCCATAAAAGAATCTGTTCTTAACAGAATGTCTGTAACTCCATGGCTCTGTCCAGGACCACTCAATTTGGGACAAGTGCATGCGTGGTAAAAAAGAACTTGCCTGATGCAAGCTTCTTCTGCAGTGGTATGAATGGCAGCAAACTCACTGAGAATGAGAGACAGTAAAGGCATCTATGACAACTTCCACCTCCACCCTGATTGCCCTCTCAAAAGAAACAGTCTAGACAGGAAGCCTTTGAAGGTTCCTTAAAAGTTGTAGTAGGGATGCTGAACAGACTGTTCACAACTGATGGTTTCTGGATGGGTGTGGAGTGTGGGGAAGGATTCAGCTATCTCTAAGGGGCTAACCAATAAGAGTTTGACTATATTCCAATGAGTGCATGAGTAACAAAAATTGGATTTGGTGTACCTTTTTCTTTTTTTCTGTAGAAGTGCACAAGGATGAGAAGGTGAACTTGGAATGGGAAGTGAGTTTGATTAGGGATTCCATATTATGTGGAATTCCCAAACAATCAATAAAAACATTATATTGAAAAATAAACTAGAGCCTAATAATATTATTCAACTTCCTTTATAATAATTCATTATTCAAGTATCAAATCACCTCATCATTGAATGATATGCAAGTATTATTAATCAATTAAAACAATAATCAGTTAAGATACCAGGAGCAATATAATGTCAGATACTTAATTCCCTGATTGTTATATGTATTTCATCCTAGATTGTTATATACATCATGCATTGATCATTAGTACCTTTCTTCATCAGGTGAGATGGCACAAAATTTGAATTTTCAGGGGACCCCCTGGTGACTAGCGCTTTTTAACACTTCTGGCTATCAACAGCTGGTATTAAAACTAAGATTTCTTGACACCCAAATTGACTGATAATGCCTACCTCTAAAACTGGTAAGATTGAACTACTTAGCCTACCACAAGGGAAAGTAAGACCCTGTCTCTCAGAAGCTATATACTTCTGGAGATCATAGAGGCTGCTGAAGAGCATTTTGATGCTTGGGCTTTCTTCTCTGTTGTTCATCTTGCCTTGTGTCTTAGCCATCTTTCCGCTGCTTATAGCACAATAAAAAAGACAGGGTAAGTTACGGTATACATAGGTTTAATTTCCTCCTAGATCTGGTATAAGTTTGAGGGGACAGATCTGGCGATGAAGTTCTTGTCTTCAAAATCTCAGTGCAGCACAGGGCAACATGAGAGGCAGGGACCACCTCAGTGACCTGGTCAAGCTGGTTTTATATTGGAATCACACTCAAGGTAAGTCCCGAGGCATTAATCACATGGGTTAATTAGTTCTTTCCTGAACATAGAGCCCTAATCACCTTGTTAAGATCCTACTGGGACCTATCTCTTCTAATTGTGTAATGAGGATTCAATCTCAATTTGAGCTCCTAAGAGGACCTGCCGTTCTAAGAACATAAGCACTTTGGTTCTTGCTCTTTCATTTCTCTGTCTCTCTGTCTTTCTCCCTCTATCTTTCTCTCTGTCTCTCTCTATCTCTTCTCTCTCTCCCCCAGTGTTTTAGAGATTGGCCATTGCTGCATATCTCAGAACACCTTCCTAAGGACTAAGATTACAAACATGCTTAAACAAGTTTGCTCCAGAGCAAATTTTAAATACATTTAGTTGAATATATCCTAGGAAATTCTTATTGGATTTCTGTGGAAGGAATTTTTCTCTCTTCTCCATTTTTTTTAACAGGGACCATGTGAGACAACAGCCTTTGTAGAGGGTAGCAAATAAGTAAAGTTAACAAAGTTGTCTTTAGACCTTAGTAGTGAGGATAGCATGGTCCTTAGGATATGATTAGTCTTCCAGTGTTTTGTAGGGTGAGGGAAAATGCTGCCTCCTGTTGGGAAAAGGACAATCTCTTATTCAAGCTTTATTGCTGGATGTTCATGATGAACTCAGGGGTTACACTGAGCAATGCACCCATATTATGAAAATGCCATGGTATGATGTAGTTCAGTGATGTTAGAATTAGTAAAAAAATGATAAAAATTACAATGCCAGGACAGTTATCAATAATGACTCTATTGGTTGTTTCCCTAAGAAATACCATTTTTATTTATTTATTTATTTTTTGATAATGATGCCCTGTACTTAAAGCTGTGAACCTGGTCACCTCAAAGATGGCTTGCACTTCCCAGTCTGCTCCACATCTGGGCTAGCTGAGACTGAGTTCTGATTATTGAAGTATTAGTATAAACTTTGAATTTCAAATTTGGAAATCTTAAGTGTTCCTTTGTCTCCTTGTCTATTTTACTCTGTTGCTTTTGACATAGTAGTTAAAAGTGGAATTCTAGTAGTTATTTTGGATTTGGAAAAAGAGTTATGGCCCCATGATATTTTCCAATCATGAGGAGTGCCAAGCCCAAACCAGCATCTGTAAATAGGCAGAAGTGGGCACTCCCAATCCTTCAGTTGGTAGATAATTTGCCTCACATCTCCGTTCATCATCAATTTTGGGATATATTTGTATGAAAAGGGTTAATTCTAACTGATTATTATCTCAGATACATCACTAATTTGGAGCTGAGATAGTTGGGGATGAGAACAGGGTAAAGGCACACCAAGGACAATGCTTTGTAATTGTCCTTCTGCACAGATACACAGTTATTCCTGTGCTAATGAAATACATCTTTGAACTGATTTGTTTTTGGCTTCTAGTACAATCAAACTCTCAACAAAGAAAGCCAGAGGGCAAATAAGTAAGTAATAAAAGTGGGAAAAAGCAATATAATCAAAGTTTGACCACAACTGCAATTTAGAAAGTTAAACACATTTCTACATACAAACACATATACCTGTAATTACATAGATACACATCTGCAGTTTTAGAAATAACAAAGTAAAATACTGAAATTATAATATTTCCACACTGAAATAAAAATATCTAAAATTAGAATTTTTAAGATTTATTTTTAATTATGTGTGTGCATGTGTAGGGGTATCTGCACTCAAATGTGGGTACCTCCAGAGTTCAGAAAAGGGTGTCAGATCTCCAGAAGTTGGAGGCAAAGATAGTTATGTGACTGGGAACTCAAGTTCTCTGTAAGAGTAGTATGTAATATTCAATCTTCACAGAATTGCAATCTTTAAATTCCTGTAATTAGTCTAGGGGTTAAAAACCACATTTAGAAATGAATTTTCTGTATAGTTTCTATAAGATAATAGTTTAATGGTGTAGCCCTATCTATACAAATTCTTTCTGGAAGTTGAGCTTGTAACAGACCTTTTATCTGTGAATGAAGGGCTGAGATAGTCCATGATTGAAGTACCAACTCTGCTTGACATTGCTCCATGAAGCATACCCTGTACAAGTCACTTAACTACTCTTGATTCTCCTCTCCAAGTGTTCTGCTTCATCTATTAAGAGAACTACAAACCTTCAGGATTTCAATGAAGTCCATTAGAATTCGGCTCAAAAGACTATGGAAATATTTCCACCAAGTTGACATGGTGGCTTTGATGGATTATGAACACGGTCATTAAAAACTAAGATAACATTTATCGAAGTCACAGGAAAAGCATTCCCGCATGCTGTATGTGATAACAGAATCTATTACTTATAATGCTCACATAGTGTTTTCTTTAACAGAATCCTGAGCTTTGAGTGCAACTAATGTGGCGTATTGATAAAGTCTCACAGCCTCAAAGTAGTTGACATCTTAGAGCTAATAATCTTACTAGTAAATTCAGCTCTGGTTTTCATCTCAATTGCATTTTCAGATAATGTAGGCTTATAGATGTCAGTGGTTTTGCTTTTACAAGATGAGGTTTGCCCTTTTGTCTTGAAAAGTAGTCTACCTATGGTTTTTATTAGCCTGTACACCAATATTTTTGCTGTACGCCACACTTTTTTGCATAAAATGATTTTTGCAATCTCTAATACCCTAATTAATAGTGATTAAATACATTAAAAAACAGCAATCACTGACAAACATTAAAAAGTTTAAATGTATTTTTCAGTCATAAATAAAATAGAGTTTCATATTATGCTCTACAGAAAAGTAGAACAAAAATAACCAAATATAATCTCACACCATGACCATACAATTCTTATGAAAGGTACCATTTGTTCTGCTACTTGGAACAAACTTGCTTATGCCTTCATTATGCAAGTGCTGTTGGCTTAATTTGACCATATTGACATTAATTTATGTCTATTACATCTTCAGATTCCATAAACATAACATTTATGGTCTTTTATTTCTCATTATTGTTTAAAAGTACCTTTTACATTATATTTCCATGATATAAGGGGACCTAAGTAACCTACAGATGATTTATAACATATGGAACAATGTATATGAATTATGTGCCAACGCTATGCCTTTTTACAAAGGGACTTGAGCATTCATAAATTTTGACATCTAGGATACTCACAAATGGTCCTCCAAGGACACCAAGAGATGGTGGTATTGACTGTGTACTTGCAGTTAGCTGAAAGGGCAGATCTTAAGCATCTATAATACAAGCATACACATAAAAGGTTAATCACATTTACTGAAGGATGGTCACATTCCTCCCTAGGATTAATCAATCATGTGTATCAAATAATTTATATGCCTTCAACATATGCAGTTTTTATTATTCAATCACAGCTCAGTAGGACTGAAGTATGAATATATACAGAATGGATGAAATCTATTCAGTATTGTCTATTAGTGAGGGACAGTTGCTAGATCCCATCATTTTGATGGAATCTGGGGTCAACTAAAACAAGTCTCGGGGTGGATCAGTGAGGGCAGTTTCTAGAAAGGATTAGCTGCATGAGGATGGAAGACTTTTCCCCAGAGTGAACAGCATGTTCAACACGCTGTCCTCACATAAGGAGGTCTGAGGGAACAGAGCTGCTTGCTGCTGGCCTTTGCCTCCTGAGGGAATTGTCTGTCACCGCTACTGCTGCCAACCTCTGCAAACATAGGGCTTTAGCTTGCTATCATATTTTCATGAGCTGAAGGGAGGAAACCCTAGGAATCTCCAGGCCTTCTGCACAAGCCTGGGACTGCTGAAGCATCTAGCTTCATCCTCAGAGCATTGCCACGGTCCCTGTTACAAAATAGTAAATCCTCGATTATAGTGTATGTCATTCTGCCATATCTGAGTCTCTCAAGGACCCTGCCTAATAGGACTCCTATGATAGACTGCTTAGTACTGAATGCTTAATACACAGACCCAGATGCCAGCCCTCAAATATGCCTTTTATTATCAGTCAAGTGGGTTCCAAGAACACTTTATGCTACCTTCTCCCTCTTCATTCTGTGTCCTAACAAGTTGTTGTGGTCTTTTACGAAGTAGGTCCACCTCTTCCTGTCAAAGCAACAGGAAAGCAAACTTCCTCTTTCCAGGAGTGGCCTGAAAAGAGAGCCAGATGCCTCAGCCAATTATTGTCAGGAAAACACGTGGTTATCAATTATGGAAAGATCAGAGTCCTTGTTGTATACAAAAATGACCCGGTATTATAATAGGTAACCCTGAACTAGTTTGACTCTTTGTCTGGAAACCTGTTTTCTTATTGACCTTCTCTAACTGAAGCTCACAGTACACAGTCATGTGTGAAAGAAACAAGGTCAGAAATAAATAGTTCCAGGGATGTGTTCTGAGGAAATCCCTGCCTCTATCACGCACAGATATGCTTGCAAACATGCACACATTTACACACACACAATTCAAAATAAAAGAAAATGTAAGTACTTTAGCATAAGTAATGGTTTAGAAGATAAACATGAAGAATGCAATGAAAACTCACTCTTAAATAAGTTAAGGCAGATTTTGAATATAAGCATGTCATTTTCCATAAACAAACAAATCTGTAAGTCAGTAAGATGCCCAATGAAATAAAGGCCTAAATTACAGCTGTCAATCTTCGTTTGTAGCAAGTGCAGTGACACCATTGTTGGTGTTGGTGCAGATGAAGCAAGATTTTGTATTTTCTATCTACTAAACTATGTACCAGCCACTCAAGAGTTCTACTCTCGGTTAAATACACCAAGAATCCCTTGGATATGTGTTCTTAGCACAAATGAAAAGGTTCAAAGCAATTTGGTTTGTAACATGAAAGGCCAACAAAAATAAGTGATCAGAAATAAATATTTTTGGAAGGAAACTGCAGGAAAGGGAATCTCATAAATAAACAATTACCCTCATGTAACATGACATTGCATGAAAATGAAAAAGAATGAAGCCAACCTCACCAAATGGGTGTTTCCCTAGCAATGTGTATCTAAAGAAACAGTTACATAGGATAGCGTCAAGTTTGATGTGATTTGTGTACATTTTGAGAATATAAAACTATTGTCTTAGAATAGGTATTTTGGGTGGGACTTATCAGAAGCAAGGAGATTGATAATAAATAGCGTAGTAGTTATTTATAGATGAGATACAAAAACAAGCCATATTGGGAAACAGACAACACATAAGATGGTAATTGGTTTATTATTGTACTTTGTAGCTAGAATGATTTATTCATAAGGTATTTCTTCTGAATCAAACTTTTAAAACAAATTACTGACATATCATAAGCAGTGCTAGATACATAGTGCTCACAGTGTATTTTAGAAGTATTAATATTGTCCTATGTAACATTTTAGCTGTGCTACTGACCCATGACACTCTCACTTTAAACATTTGAAGTATTCATAGTTCCATCCACTATCATGCTTATACTTATTTCCGCTGTGTGTTTTGGATGATTTGTTCTATCACTTAGTTATTCAAGCAAGGCTGAGGTTCAGTGAGCAAGACTGTTTATCAATTTATGCATAAGTAAGTGACGTGATAACTGCACATGAAAAACAATTTTATTTCACTTCAATAAATTCCACACCTGACCTTTTCATTGGAATTCACAATTCACTAAACTTAACACCGTTCACATAGGAACTGTAATATAATTTATGAATATTAACTCTTTGGTTCCCATAGAAACTCAAAATAATTTGTTAATATTACTATTAGAAATACATGTAGTGATAGTTCATTTGTATTTTAATTAATAAAGCTTGCATGAAGAGCAGAAAGTAAAAGAGCCCCACTAGTCAGCTTTACAGACCAGGCAGTGGTGACACACACCTTTAATCCCAGTAGCCACACTAGTTTGCCATAGAAACCTGGTGTTAGTGGTGCACGCCTTTAATCCCAGCCCTAGAGAGGATTATACAACAGGAGGAGACAACTCTCGCACACAGTCTCATTCTGAGATTCCTGCAAGCAGTATCACCATTTCGGACTGAGGTAGAAGTTAGAGCCAATGGCTGGATGTTTTGCTTTTCTGACCTTCAGGTTGAGCTCCAAAATCTGTCTCTGGGTTTTTATTAATTGTGCTACACATACATTTAAAAATATTAAATTTTAAAAATTATAGAAGTAAATTAATTATAAATTGCCATTGAAGTATTTCCAGAAAATCTGGAATGGATTTTTAAACCTTTAAAAAATGAGATTACTATTCCTTGACAAAGAAATTTGACACACTTGTGTAGGAAAACTTAGGGATACTTCTGCCTTTGGTTATTATTTGTGTTAAAATACTGTAGACTGGGTAAATTATGTTTAAAAATACACTCATTTATTTGATTGATGGCTCTGGAGGATAAGAAGTCTAAGATTTCTGAGTCACAATTGGAAAGGGGCTTCATGCTGAGTTACAATATGGCAAAAAGAAGCCCACTGTGAGAGAGCAGTTGGAAATGTGTAGACAGAGGGCCAAATTTGCATCTTTACTATCTTCTGACTTCAACAGTAACCCAATTTCATGTTAAAATCATTAATACTTTCAGGAGCATAAATGTTAAGGACTATATCCTCTTCAAGGCTCCATCTTTCTCTTCACAGACCTACAAAGGCAATTAAATTTCATATCAAATTTGGAGCATTCATTCAAAATATAGCAACTTCTATAAGTTATTCGGGCATTCAAAAATGGAGTCTTGATGTGCTTTTCCCTATGCACAGAGGACCCATAGGCTAACACTAATGATGGACAGTCTTTTTAAGGAGCCTGACATTCATAACTAGCAGATAAAGAAGGAGCATAGATCTTGTCTTCAGGAAGTCCTGCACAAGTCTTCCATCACTACTCTCAAGTGTAGTAGAAAGTTTCTTTTTTGTTTCCCAGCCGCCCAGACCCAAAATAATCACACGGAAACTATATTAATTACAACACTGCTTGGCCAATGACTTAGACATATTTCTGGCTAAGTTAACCCATATCTATTAATCTATGTATCACCACAAGGCTGTGGTCTATTGGTAGGCATCTTTCTCCTCCAGCAGCTACATGGCATCTCTCTGACTCTACCTTCTTTTCTCCTCTATCTGCTTGAAATTGCTGACTTGCTCTATTCTGCCCTGCATAGATCAAAGAAGCTTGATTCATTAACCAATAAAAGCAACACATATACAGAAGGACTTCCCACACCACTCAAGTTCTTTGTTTAAGAGGAGTGCAAACTCTATGAACCAAGTAGTTTTGCTACAAGTCTTAAGTGAGTTGGTGCCTAGCAAGCACAGTGCTGTCAATAGTCATTTTTAAAATGCTACTGATTTTAACTATTGATTCATAGTAGTGCCACAGTGCTAATGTGGAGTACTTATAACTGCCCCCAGCCCCAGTTTGATAGTAGACTTGCTTAGTAAAGAAATTAGAAAAAAGAAGAATTTTAGATATAAAGTCTGCCCTTCTGTAGAGAAATAAAATTCATCACCAAGTCAGAACTAACTGCTGACTGAATCATGGATCACCTCCCTGTCTCTAACTGCAGCACAAAGACCAGAATTAGATGCTGACTGAATCATGGATCCCTTCCCTGTCTCTAACTGCAGCTCTAAGTGCTCTGGGTTCTGCATATGCCTTCGCTTCTTCTCTCTCTGTGTGATGATATTCAATTCCAAAATATTAAAATCAGAAATAAAAATGCCCCGCTAACGCATGCAGGTTGAAAGTTTTCTGCTTACATTTTGCAGGCAGCCATGTTTCTGACATTTGCTAACTCACTTTGCAGTATAAGCTGCAGTTCAAATGCTCCTTCTTAAATCACTATCTTGTTCATGATAAATTGCTGTGATAAAAGCGCTTCATCTGGGGGAAGAAGTGACTATTCCTTGTGTTAATGTGCCTAACATCTGTCATTTTCTCTCCCTAAATACTTTGTCACAGCAAGGGACATAAGCCTTAAAGAGCAGGTCGGTAAAGTACATTTTCATTTCAAGACTCACTGTATATGATGTAATTTGGAGGCTGAGATGATTAAGTCAGGTTTCTTTCCCCTTCCTTTCAGAACCGAAGAGTTAAGCAGGCTAAGTATAGAAACGGCAAGGTCCACATTCCCTGATAAAATAACTGCCATTTCCAGGATTTATTCTAACTCAGATGGCAAGGGTGGAAACCGATTCTTATGTGCTCGTTCACACACAGTTAAGTCATTCTATGTGCTGATAAGGACCACCTATTTTCTACTGACTTGGGAAAGGAGTATTTTTAGTAGATTAACAGCACTGTCAGTGGAAACCAGGGTGGTACCCTGTCAATTCTATTAGCTGAAGACAGAGAATTAGTATAAAAAAGGGAGGAAGCAGATATCAACTGTTGAGAAATGCTTCTACTTCACTCAGCATGGTGCACACAGAAGAAATGCATTGAAATATATTTTAATAGCTGAGTGTTGGGAAATGAATGTCATAAATATTTTTACTAATGAAAGCTGCCATAATAGTAAAAGTATTTGGCAGAAAAATTATAAAAGAAATCATCTTTGTTAACAGAGACATTCTCTTTCTCTCTTCTTCCTCTTTTCTGTCAAATTAGGTAGCCAAGGAGACAGGGATAATGTCACAGTGATATATCCTACAAGGAAGAAGATAAAGTTCAGAAAAGAATCTTTATAAAAATTAGTATCCATTGCAAAAATAAGGGCTTTTCTGTGACATTTTCACTTACCTATACAATGTGCTTCAATCGCTTTCAGCCTTCTTCACCCACTCTTGTCCCTTCTGCCTTCCACTGGCAGGCCTCTCCAAGCTGTTCTCATTCTCTGCTCACGACAATCATTTACGAGTTTAAATACCACATGTACTGACTATTTTATGTCAACTTGATACAAGCTAGGTCATCAGAGAGGAGGGAACCTCTATTCAGAAAGTGTCTCCAAAGTATTGGATTGTAGGTAAGCCTGTAGGGCATTTTCTTAATTAGTGATTAATGGGGGGAGGGCAATGCATTGTGACTGGTGCCTTTGGAATGTTAATGGGGATTACATTAAATCTCAGCATTGAATATTTTCACAATATTAGTCTTGCTGATTAATAAGTACAGATCGTTTTAACTTCTAGTGTCTTCTTTAATTTCACTCTCTTTCTCATTCAGTGTCATAATTTTTTCATTGCATTTGTCTACTTGGTTAGATGTCTTCCTAGGTATTTTCTTTGTATTTGAGGCTACTGGTGTAGGAATTTATTTCTTATTTTCATTCTCACTATGATCATTAATGGTATACAAAAATGTAGTGATGTTTACACTGTTTTTGCACCCTACTGCTTTGCTGCAGGTGTTTATTTGGTTTGAGTTTTCCCTTGGACTCTTTAGTCTTTATTCAGGGATCACAACACCTGCAAATCATAACTATTTGACTTATTCCTTTTATGTTTGTGTTGCTTCCCTACAGTCCCTTGCCTTTATGCCATCTATAAGAACTTGGTCACAACACTGAAGAAGAATTGAGAGAGTAGACACCTTGTTTATTATTAAAGGATGCTAGCCTTTGCCCATTTATAAGGTTGACTACAGGCTGGTCACATATTACCATTATTATATAGAGGTGTATTATTTCTATTTCTATTTTTTTCAGGGCGTTTATGGATGTCTACTTCCTGAACTTTATCAATGTCGTAAAGATTACTTTATGTTGTTATGCTGTGGATTGAGGCAGAACCAATATCTACTTGTAAATGGGCTCCACAGAACATAAACTAAAGCATTTTTAGTATAATTAGCATTTAAGATTTTTAATCTAAGAACTATGTAAATAAAGAGAGTAACAGGTGAAAGATTGTTTAAGGAAACATATTTAAATTGAAGTATCCATTTTTCATGTTAATATTCTACTGAGAAATTTCTGTGTAAGCAAGATTCTACTCAGTCAGATGCTTAGTTTATGAGACGTGTTTTTGAAGATTAATAGCAACCTAGTATGCATACTTGTAATTTGTGGAGATTAATATAGTATGAAAGTACAATACCAGATTGGAATGATGGCTCTATGAGTAAAACATGTGCAGGAGTGCTATGAAGAGATAATAAGGAAATTGGTAAATTCTTTATAAGTCTGAGAAAGTGTGCTGCTGTATGTTTCTAAAGAAAGCTGAGTGAGTTGCCATATTATTTTAGAAATGGTGACTCATTTTAGTTTAAAAAAGTCACGATAGCCAACCTTCCACAATCAGCCTGAAAAGTATTTACATATGTTAGAGACCTATCTGAGTACAGATCTCCAGAACTCACATAAACTCAGACTCAGGATGTACACACTGGGTTGCAGGGGCAAAGATGACCCAACCACTTACACAGAGAGAGGGGCGGCAGCAATGAGAAATTTCTCCATAATCTTGTTGGCTACTACGCAAAATAGTGAACAGAAAAAAAAAAAAAAACCAACCCTGTGTCAAACAGTGCAGAAGTGGAGGAGAGGATACCTAAGATTGTCTTCTGACCTCTGTGCTTGCAGTGTGGCAAGTATGTGCCAGCACTCAGATACATGAAGAAACAAACACAGAGATACAGACACAGACAAGAATGCACACACACACACACACACGCACACACGCACAGAGGCAGAGAGATGAGAGACAGAGAGAAGGGAGAGAGAGAGAGACAGAGAACAATAAATAACAAACAGAATGCTAACACATTTTCAGTATAAGAGATTTTAAGAAGTAAAAGTGGGAAAGTCATATCTGACAAAATTGACCACAGAATAAACAGTAAAAACAAAAGAGTCCCTTATAAAATCAGGGCTTACATACTACTTACGGAATCAATTATAAACTCAATCAAGAATATAACAAAGATATGGTAATTTCTCAGTACAGAAGGAAAAACATATTGTTCTTGGAAATATTTTTTCTTTACAAATCTCATATGTGTGTGTTTCTTTGAGATTATATTTATTGTAAATAAATATGTATGATATATCCATATATAAACCATTAATGTAATGGGCATACAAATTTAGAAATGCTTGCAGGCAACAGATAGATATGAAAGTTTAATGGAGTTTTGGAAGACCTTATAAGGAGATAACAAAAAGCTTGGTCAAATTATGGGTAAATCTAAGTAGATGTGCTGCTGTCTGTTTCTAAAGAAAGCTGAGCGAGAGAGCAAGTTGTCACAGTATCTTGGAAATGGTGACTCATTTTAGTTTAAAAAAGTCATATTAGTCAATACCTTCCATAATCAGCCTGAAGAATATTTAAATATATTAGAAACACATTTTTGGTATGTGTTAGCATGATTGAATATGTTTTCAATAAATTGGATTTATTGCAAAATAAATAGGACCTCAGGGAATGATATATGTTGCAAAAGTATATAATTGTGTCAGTTGACTGAAATGTACCAAATAGCAGGTGTGACAACCGATAGCTAGGATGATAGTTGATGGAAATTCGTAGGGTTGAACTTCATTTTTTTCTTTTCCATTTAGTCTTCAAAAAATTCATGATAGACAGCAAAAAAAAAAAAATGGAAACAGATGAAATGCATTTCCACATGGGTTCTGCCAGGCCTCATCTCTTTGGCGAGTTCTTAGGAAAGCCAGAATCCATTCCGTGAGTGTGACTGAGATCTGCAGGATCTGTGAATCACTTCTCCATTCCATCAAGAGAGAAGCTGTGCCATTTGGTGGAATGAATCCAAGGCGATGAAAGGCAAGCTTGCACTTTAGGCTTTAGGACATTTGCCTTCTTTCCCCCACTCTTTCCCACCCGTAGCTCCATCTCTTCCTCTTCTCCTCTCTCTTCTTCTTCCCTTCATTCTTTTAAGCTCCTTTCACGATTTTAAGTTATAATGCTCTCAAATACTATTTGCATGCAAAATCATTATCATAAATCTTTCAAAAAGTAAATATTTAAATGCGTAGTTAGGTTCTTGATCTTACGAAATAAAACACAATTTCACTTTACTGAAATAAGAAATAGAGAGTCCACACAGGAATACAATTTCAGGTTGCATGGGAGATTTATTTTTTTCAAATCAAAAATAGGATTTTTCTCAGTCTATATGCTAATAACCTTATGGCAGTTACACACTGACACTTGCTGTCAATCAGCCAAAAAACACCCTACATGTTCTCGTAAACTTTCTGTGTAGGTCGATGCACTGAAAAAAGTAAATTTCATTGTGTTTTAATTTGTTGTATTCTTTCCAGGGTGTCAGTAATTCTTTGTTTTGGACAGGAAATCAATAATAGAAGTCATCAAGACCTAGTATTGAAATATCTTTGATGTTTAAATTATGTTGTGTCTGTATGTCTGCAATTCAAGCTTTATGAACTGTATGAAAACTGACACCTCACTATATTAAATAGCATGCAAATTCAGGAATAGAGTCATATCTAACTTTCTAAAATATTTATTTACATTATAAAGTTCAGTAAATCTTTTTACTTCTGGATCAAAGACCTATTATAAAATAGCTGAAAGTAATCCATATAATTGCAAAAGTGCCTTTTTATTAAATAAACTAATTGACTCTAAAATAAAATATGCATATTGCTGAAATAGATTCTTATTAATTCTGGATATACTATGAATTAAATGTGATTTACTTGTTATTGTTATAACCCAGAGAAAAATCATTACTTTTAAACATTATAATAATATGCATTTTCAGCTTTGATATTGTGTTTGAAATACAAGTACAATCTGCTAAAGAGAAACAATATCTATTGATAATCATTTGTTGAAATGTTTAATGAGGTTTAAATAAATGGATGCCTTTCTCATTTTTGTATGTTAATACATGGCATAACACATTTCAATATCTATGTATTTTAATTTAGCCATTAACATAAGAAAATGCCATTTTTCCATGCAAATTGACATGCTCTATGGTAAGTGACTTTTTAAAAAACAATGTGGAAGTGTTTCATAGAAACCCCAAAGATGAAGATGAAGAAAAAGTGAATTCCAGGTCCTGAAGTGAATTGCATGATTTTATTCATGATATATTTTGTAGTTTAGATTAGCAGTAGTTTTACCAACTCTAAGATGGGATAATACTGCCTAGCCTTCCTCCCTCAGGGAGTTATTGAGGAGGAGGGATAGGAAGATTATTTGAGATAGTGGATAGGAAATAATATTAAACTCATAAAATGAAATTATCTATTAACATTGCAGTCTTGGTAATCACTTTACATTTTCTTACTACCATGACCAATTTCCTAATAGGAAGATATCCAAAAGTGACAAGAGGAAGAAGGGTGACACTGACTTTCAAAGGCAGTCCTCCAGTGACTTTCTTCCTCACCCCATCCTCCTGATACAGCACCACCAACTGGGACTGGACCCTCAAATCAGGTGCCGGAGGAAAGAAGCCCTTGTTGAATCCATAGCAGTGACCAATATAGATTTCATACTCTTACGATAAATGTGGACTTCTGTTCAATATAGAAATTCAGAGGATCCAAAATACAACTCATAGATTTTAAAATCAGGATAATCCAACTACAAGATTTGTTACATTACCAGTTCTTGAAATTCTTGACTTCCTTCAATGTATGCTCAACCTTATTATGGTTTAACTTGCAAACTAACTGACAAATTTTGTCAGTAGAATTCCACTAACTTTTAGTTGTCTTATAGATCTAGCCTTCTCAATCTGATTTGTGGTGGGTGGCTTTACTATTAATCTTACATTAAAGTTAGATGAAAATGAATTTTAAATTGGTGTTAATTGTGCGACAACCAGCATTGTATCCAATTATATAATTATATATTCTTAACAGCTTCGTTTATTTGTTAAACACCCATTTAGCCAAACAGTAAGAGTGAACAAGCATTGCATTTTAGATAATGATGTGGGATTTCCCTCTGTATGCTGTGATTACTATTAATGAATAAGGAAACTGCTTTGGGCCTGTTGATAGGGCAGAAATTAGGTAAGCAGACAAAACTAAATGGAATGCTGGGAGGAAGAAGGCGGAGTTGGAGAGACACTATGGAGCCACTGTCAGAGTCAGACATGCTGAAACTTTGCTCGTAGGCCATGACCTCGTGGTAATATACAGATTAGTAGAAATGGGTTAAATTAAGATGTAAAAGTTAGCAATAAGAAACTAGAGCTAATAGGCCAAGCAGTGATTTAATTAATATAGTTTCTATGTGGTTATTTCGGGGCTAAGCTGTCTGGGTGGCTGGGATGAACAAGTAGGCCAGGGTAAATGTTTTTGACAATATATATAATATACAATAGCATGATAAAAAGACTGTATTCAGTTCAGAGGTAAGGTCATTTACATTTGTGATGGTAGAATGTTATGTGATGGCCAATTTTAGTGGTCAATGTGTCATAATCTAGCATCATGTGGTTGACTTTCTATTAGGATTGGCTGTCTTAGGGATGTCTCTATGGGACTGTCTTAAATAAGTCATTTACTTGGAAAGGCTTGGCCCACCATTGGTAAAACCATTCCCTGTACAGGAGATCCCGAAGTGTGTAAGAGCAGAGAAGTGAAGTTGGTCATTGGCAAGCAAGTTGCATGTGAGTGGTAACTGTAGATGTCTCAAGCTATGCCACTGTGACTTCCACACAGTGATGAACTGTAACTGGGAACTGAGATAAATCTTTCTTTCCTAAGTTACTTTTAGTAGAAGCATTTTGGTGCCCAAATATTCGGCAAAAATTTCCACATAAAATCTGAGAAAGCTTAAAAAAGGATTCTAAACACACAAAAGAAGAGAGTCAAGTCAAGGCTTCTTGATAGCAGCATTTTTTCAGGTAGGCTCTGCTTGCTGGCAATGAGCAGAGGTACAGTGCTTTTAAGGGACAGCTTCCTGGCTCTGTGATAGCAACAAGAACGAGCTGCTCTTTTGAGAGTCACTGCTGCCAAACACTTAAACAGTGTTTGTGAGCAGCTGGTGGCACACTACTCAGTGGCAGCGTGGACCTCCAGAGCTGGGGTGTAAACATGGCTCCTACTGGTACCTCTGCCATGAAGCTTGGCTGTCAGGGAACCAAGGAGTAGGGTGGTTCCAGTCTTAGAGTCAACACTTTGGCCCTAGGCCACTTAGCAGTTTAAAGGCTCATGTGGTCAGAAAATGATAGAGATATACAATATAGATTCAGATTGAAAACCCTGTAAACAGTTTACAGTGACACACACACACACACACATATACACACACTTGGGAGAGAGAAAAAAGAACATATACAGTCATAGAAGTAAAGTAATATAAAGTCATATAAAGACTAGAAATACACACAGAGTCTGGATCTTGTGTGTGATTGTGTTGCCTTTAAATTTTTTTGGCTGCTAAGAGACACTGAATTATAAAAACTGCTATATTCAGTCAACTTCTGTATTTTAAAAGTGTCTTGACTTCAAATTATAAGTCAAAAGATATGTTACTTAGGGGAAGAGGTTATAGCTTTTGTTAGTTATGTTTTTAAGGTAAATTAGGTATAAACCTTTAGACTCACCAAGATAAGACAGATAATAGAGTATTTTCTCTAATTTTGCCAAATACAAATGTCCTGGAATTTGTAACTGTAATTCTTAATTGTTTTTGTTGTATATAATTTTTCTATGTTAAAGTTGATACCTTCCTTCTTAATTATACAAAAGGGTGCAATGTTGTGGAATAATCTTCTGTATATTGTGAATATGTATTACTCTAATTGGTTAATATAAAACTGATAGGCTGGTAGCCAGGCAGGAAGTATAGGTGGGAAAGCCAAAAACAGAGGACTCTGGGAAGAAGCAGGAGGAGTCAGTGGAGATGCAAAGCAGCCACTAAGGAAGCAGGACATATAGAAAATGAAGTAACAAGTGATGAGCCACATGGCAAAGGGTAAATAAGAAATATACTTTAAGTTGCAAAAGCTACTCAGTAATAAGCTTCAGCTATAGGCTGAGAATTTGCAACTAATATAAATTTCAGGGTGTTTATTTAGAAGCTCTGTTGGGACAGAAACTTCTGCCTACAGTGTTTTGTCATAATTACAGATCTTGAAACAAGAACAGGGGTAAATAATAAGCATATTAAAACACTATTCTTTCTTATCCATGATCCCAGGGTGTCTTGTCTAACTTAATTTTCTAAAAGTATCTTTTAATTCTTTAATAATATACTTATAGAATGTCATTATGTCAACAATATGAGTAACTTCTCAAGGACTTTCTGGCAGGATATGCTAGTATAGACACAAATATGGTGTTTGAGAATCCAAAAAGATAGATAGTAGACATGGTATAAATTTTGGATCTTACTTGAGTTAAATTTCATAATAATGTCATCTTATGAGTGGCCTTAGTAAATTTCTTCAATGCTGTATTTGAATGGTATTTTATAAAATTATGGCTTTAGAGAAGGTGGAGGGTATGAGGAGAATTCTAACAGTACTTCACATGGCTATTAGAACAACTGAAAAGTTTTATTGTCTATTTTAGGGTATTCACATTTATGAATTTTTGCTACCAAGAATAATGTTGACTGTGTAATAAGAGACATTCTATTCTATTTGTTGGAAAAGTGAGACAGATGATGGTAATGCCAAAAGTAAGTATTCTCAGCATTTGAATCATAAGTGATTTTCTTTCAAGCAACAGCCAAGATCTGTTGTCAAAAACCTCATCATCCTTTGATGATGAATTCTTAATCTTTGACTTTCATTCGTATCCTTTATTTTTGAATCAGAACCTCATCTTGAAGCTTATGGAATGTGAATACAAAATGCTTATTTTTAAAACCCAGGACACTATGTTTTCTGTTATTTCTGAACTTCAACTGTTATTACTGTTTAAAAGGATTATCGGAAATGATTTTCTCTTTTCAGCTGTAGAGCAGAAAATGGATGAGAGTATATTCTATGACAAAGTACCATCAGTATAACTGAATAATACGTCCATACTCAGGAATTTTCTTCTATATAGTGGCCACATTTTGGAATAATAAATAAAAATATCAAAAGCAAAAATGAAGTTTATATTATGGAACAAAGCTTCACATTTAATAATTTTTTAGCCTATGTTTGTTTGCTAATTATTTTATAAAAATTGTTTGACAATATATCCTTTTATAGTTGCTTAGAATTATAAATTTACTAGAAATTTCTGTCTACTGAGAGAACTGGATTATATGGGTGAACAATTTTGTAAAACTTTCTCTTGAGAATTTTGAACCCCTTGGATAAATATCAAAGATGCACAATATGAAGTTTTTTCAAAAATTTTAGCTGAAATTAGGAGCATCCTAATTTACTATATTGTTATAATAACATGCACCTACTTATTGAAGCATTTTATTTTGGAGGCTTCACAATCATGTGGAGACAAAGCAGTTTCTTTTTCTCATGTCAAATATTTACAAACGTACCTAAAGGCAACAGATGATGCCGAAATTAAACTCACATCAGATATAAGATGCTGTGTAAACTCCTTCAGTCAATAGTCTCTAAGATACCAGCCCACTTTGGGCTTTCATACATGCAGATGAAAAGCATGCATGGGCCTCTTGACTTCTGGCTCCAGTTTCCAGGGCACACAGAGGACTGTAGATCGCTACTCTTTCTGTGAGTTTATCTCCAGGTTAATAAACCCCTGTTATGCTCCATTCTGGGATATTGTGGAACTCTTTTGCACATCAACAAAATGGCACAAAAACATGGGGCAACTACATCCACATAAAACCTGCATAGAGCTTGGGAAGGATTCTAGACACAAAAGAACAGAGTTAAGCACAGCTTCTTGGTAGCAGCACTTTCTTGGGTGGACTCTGTTTTCTAGAGACAAGCAGAGGCACGATTTCCTTAAGAGAAGGCTTCCTGAGTCAGAGTTAGCAGCAAAAAGCTTCATGGCTTCAATAAGAAGCAGCTTCCTGGTGTGCTGGCACTGGTAGCGTGAATAACACTGGCTCTTTTGGGAGGTCCTGCACTGAAATGGGGTCTGTAAGCAGCATGTCACAAAGTGCTTAAAGGCAACATAGACCTACTGTGTCCCTGAAGCTGCGGCAGTGGGCATGGCCCACAGAGGTGGTGAACATGTCTCTGTGGTGTTGGACTGAGCAGAGGAAGCAGGCAGGACTGGAGTTCGTCCTAGCCACACCTGCTTACATTTTTTTTTTAAAGAAAGGTACTCCTGGTCAGAAAATGATTAGAGATATACAATAAAGACAGATTCAAACAAAGATAAACCTCTGAACTGGTCACAATGAGTTTAAAACATGCATGTAGGCTTGGTAGAGAGAAGAAAAAGAGTACAGATGGTTATAAAAAAGAAGTAAATAGTTTTAAAAAATAAGAGTACAGACAAACATAGACTAAGGGAGTAAAGATAATAAATATTAAAAAGTAATAGAGTAAAAAATTAAACTACATAAAGATAGAATATACACAGAGAGTCTGGATTATGTATATTATTCAGTTTTCTTTGAATTTTTTGACTGCCGAGAGGTATTTGATTCTGGGGGCTGTTAAGCTAAAGCAACATATATATTTTAAAGGAATCTTGTCTTCAAAATTTGAGCCTAATGATATGTTACTTTAAAAAAGAGGTTTTGCTTTGTTTCCACAGAAGAATGTGGATTCCTTCCAGGCTAATGTGCTCTGATGGAACAAAACTGCCCGAAAGGTCCCCATGAACCCTAAAAATCTTCACCCAACAATACCAGGAAGCAGTTTTGTGAAAACAACACACAAATTCCCAAAATGATTATTTATAAATATTTGCTTTCATTTAAAGGGGGTCAATTATAAGTGATTAATGGCCATAGTCAACTTCTAAAATAAAAGTGGGGGGGGAGATATGATATAGAAATAAATACATTGGTATGGACTTTGGTTTATTGATATAAATTTAAGGTGAATTTTGTAATATGTGTATTCCTACTCTTGTTTAAGGTATTGTGTTTGTACAGCTCATTTAAAAATGCAATATACAGTTAAGAAATACAGATTAATAGATAATCATCTATAATAATCAAACTTGGTATCATGTTAGTTAATGATTATATAGATAGATGTACAGAGATATATTTCAGATGGACAGGTATTTTTCAAATCTTTCAAACCATATAGCATTTAAAATATTTTAAGAACTTAGACTTTTCTCAACAATGAGAAATATCTTCTTCTGGTGCCACCAATTTTTTTCAGAGAGGTTGATGGGCATTGAAGAAACTTGTTATAAAATTTGCCTTCAATGTGACAAGACTATCCATTTGGGCATGAAACTGCTCTTGCCTGGACTGCTTGATGGTATGCTGTATGAACTGGACATGCAGGACCCACAGAAAAATAACTGCTGAACTTTCCAAAAGATAGGATGGTCCTTCAGGGATCCTGCTTCACAGAAGAAACTGCCAGACATTCCACAGGACACAGAAGAAAGTGACTGACAAACTGTCAATATAGACAAAATAGACTGTCAAATTTCCTGCGTCATGGAAAAGTCTGCCAGATACTATGAGGTTCCTGCTTCATGAGTCTACCAGACATTCTGCAGGACACAGTAAAAATGATTGACAAACTGCCAATACCAATATAGGTGGAACTGTCTGATATTTCCTGCTTCATGGAAAAGTCTGCCAGATACTATGGGCCTGTAGTCTGAAGATGGATGCCCCAACGTTATAGAAGAACTTTGGTGACTGTCCAGGCAGCAAGATGTCTCTGTCAATTCTAGAATTTTGGAAGTTGCTTACAATGTACTTCCTGTTTACTTAGGTAATATTATATCCTTCTGGAGTCTCTGATGGAGTTGAAGAAAGTTAGTTATAATTATAAAGAATAAATTAGATATAAAACTTTAGACTCACAAAGATAGGACAGATGATAGAGTATTTTCATTAATTTGCCAAATGTAAATGGACTAAATATTATAACTATAATTCTTGCTTGATTACTGTTTTTGCATATGTAATTTTACTATGCTTAAGTTAAAATCTTCCTTTTTATTTAGACGAAAAAGGGGAGATGATGTGGTGTGTCCTTCTGTATAAATGTTGCTTTTATTGGTAAATGAAAAAAACTGCTTTGGCCTATGGCAGGACAGAATCTAGCCAGGCTGGAAGAGAGATATAGAGAGAGTAATCAGAGTCAGGGAGATGCCATGTAGCTGCCGAAAGAGAAAGATGCCAGCACAGAACCTTACACCATAATCCACAGCCTCGTGGCATTACACAGATGATTAGAACCAGGTTAATTTACAATATAAGAGCTAGCTAGGAAAACGCCTGAACTATTGGCCAAACAGTGTTATAACTAATATAGAGTCTGTGTGATTATTCGGGTCTGGGTGGCCGGGAAACCAACAGTCTCTGCTTACAATACGAGGCTTTAATTTCCTTCTCATAAATACTCAGTCTCAGACACTATTTGGTTCCTCCGTTACTTTCTGTTTCTTGCTGTGGACCTTGAGTGTAAGTGAGGTGTGCCCATTCTGTAGTGCCCAGTCTAGCTGTTATGTGCAGGGCCTCGCAGTTGGAAGACCTCAGGGCGGAGCCTGGCTGCCTGAGCTCCTTCAGCCGCTTACACTTCTGGTTATCGCCACTTTACCTTCTAAAGCATAAAATTTTATCTAGGACACAATAAATGTATATGATAAAGGCAAATTATGGGTTCTGGCTAAGACTTGACTCTAAGAACTGTGAAAAGACTTTGTTTAATTAACTTAAGATCTTGAATAAAACACATAACCAAAAATGGAGAAATCATGTTGGGCGAATAATAGGCTAGATAGATTATTAGGGAAATATGCATCTCTGTGAATCTTTATCTTACAGAGTAAATTCCTAGATGCTTAAATTTGGACTTAGACTTCCTAAAGTGATATAGTTACATCTGAAATGCTGAATATTTCCAAAAACTGCACGGTGTTTAATCGGAGCATGAAGATCTTCATGTTGCCATTTTTATCTCACCTGGCATCGGTAACACCTCTCTACATGCTGACACATGTTTGTCCTAGAGAGTCCTCCTTTTTTGTTTTTGACACATGTATGTCTGTGAATTGCGTGCATAGCTGATGCCTGTTTGGGGGGGGCAGAAGACTGTGTCAGGTTCTCTGCAACTAGAGTTATGGACAGTTATGAGTTTTAAATGCTGAACCTGGTTCCTCTGTAAATGTAGTCCATGCTCCTAACTACAGAGCCATCGCTCTAGACCCTCCTAGAGATGACTCAAAGAAGAGTTGACCGTGCGTCCCCACATAAGGGGGAGAGTCAGCATCTCCAGCTATAATATTAAAGACACAAGAGCTCCATTTCTGAATCTACCTTGCTGTGTGGAGTGCAGAATCAAACAATATAAACAGAATATTTTAAAGTAATATATTTAGAAAAAACTTCAACAAATAAAACATGAAGCTTAAACATGACTTTGGCCAAACTTAGTCAGTCCAACTGAATTTATTGTGAGAATTAGCACACTTGTCTATCCTTGCTGTCTAGTCTGTATTCTGTTTCTGGAGTAGTCTCATGGTTTGAGGGTACACAATGTCAGTTTTCTTCATTTTAGACTGCCTTATTAGATTTCAAACAAACTACATAATATTGATATTTTTCCAAATATAGAGTAGATACCCATCTGCTATTTCAATATCAGGAACACCCCACATAATGCTTCAATATTAGTCTACTTTATATTACCGTATCTTTTGTTGTATGAGTTTCTATTTCAAATGGCTGATCAAAATTAATATGGTTCCTCTACCCAATGGCATTTATTTTGGTTATAAAATTAGAAATGTAAATTTGCAATAAAAGAAGAAAATAGGAGCCTGGTTTTAATGAATATTTTACACATGACTAATTAACAGAATCCCCTACAGGAATTTGGAAGTAATAAGGAATTGACTGAAAATAAATTAAAAATTAATAAAGGAGTCTCCAAACAACTTTGTTTATGAACATTTAACAGTTGCCTTCTTAGTTATGAATATTTCAAGCTGTTTTGCTATTCTGCATGTATTATTCTTGTAGTGTTCATAATTTTAGGGGTGATTAGACAAAAGGGGACTAACACATGAAACAAAGTGTCTTAAAATGATAAAAAAATCTACCTTGGGAAACCTTGCTAATGTAAAAATAATGGCTTAATATTCCTGTTTTTTTTTGTCTAACAATATATGCTAAACAGCCTGATTCTATATAAGGATGAAAACTCCTTGGAAGGAACAGAAGGACAGCCAGGGGTTTCACTTCTGAGAACAATGTGAATTCTTTTACAAAACACGTCTTTGAGTAGAAAACAATGTTACTGTTTGTGAAATATTGAGAAAATTTGCTTAAGTGATATAGATCCACTCTCATTGGTGTGAATGCAATCCCATGTGGAATCTTATTAAGTCATATTTCTTGTGGTGTATTCTATCTTAATTTATTCTAGTATCTGAATATTTATGGGTGACTTTTCCTCAGGGTTTTCAAACTAAAGGCCTGAGTTGGAGGACTTTAGTTGTAGCATGTCAACAGAAAATAAAAACAGAATTTTATTTCTTCTCAGAATTAAAATGGAGGAATCAAAAAGATCAAGTAGCAATTATTTCTTTTACTTATCTCCTACCAATGGAAATAGAAAATGCTGCGTGAAATCAAATGTAGTCTGAATATAAAGGGTGACGTATCTTCAGATAAATGGGCTGTATGAAGAAAAAATGGAAATACAATTTTCAGATGGCACAGAAAGTATTTTCTTGATTCCTGTGGACACAGAACATTTTGAATATTTGATTTTTTGTTCATAAATGATGAGCATATCTCAATAATAGCATTCAGGAAGCAATTTGAAGTTTTTTCAAGGATAGAACATAAATTTCCTACAACACTAAAATCTATCAGTACTTAAAACTCAGACATAACAGAAATATTATTCCAGAAAAATTTTATAGAGAAATAATAGATATGTGAATTTTTGTAACCCTAAAGCATGGTAAAAGGAATAAACTAGATTCTCAAAGACACATATGCCATTCTCCAACATTCTTCCCTAGCTAGACTCCACAACAGGGAACTTATAATGCCCTGAAAACACTGGAATACTTTAAACAAGAAATACCTTTTAATTAACCTCCAAGTTTTAGTACCAAATTTCTCTGTAAATGCTCTCAAATTCCTCTTTCTTATCATTTACTCTCCATCTATCTGGGAGTCAAATGCTCCACAGCTTTTCAACAACACACCCATAGCTTCAGGAGTAAAATCCGCGTCAGCAAATGCAGCTTGTATTTTTTCCTGCGATTTGGGTTCTCCACGGGTAGGGCCCTTAGCTTCCTGAGCCAGAAGGAAGAAAGAAAATACATGGGTACTGTGCTCAGTGGATAGTGTTCATTTGTTTGGAAAAGAAGGGCTTGGCTGTATGGAAAGAAGAGACAGGTGAGATAAGAAAGGGGGAGACTGGAAGAGTCTTGGTTCTTCGTTTGAGGTTAATGGCCGTTGAATGCCTTACAAAGAGTTCCTTGTAAATACACTCTTTAAAACTGAATTAGTATGGTTTGGTTTATCTTTTTCATTACCCAGAACAGAATCCAGTGCGAAGCTACGATACAGCTTTCTTGCCTGCCCCATTTCTTGTTCCTCTCCCTCATTTTTCTTTTATGTTCACTTGTGTAGTCCTCAATCTACAGTCATAATTTTTATTTTTGTTGCATTTCAAGATTTATTTTTAATTATTTGTACACTTGTTTGTCTGAGTGAGTTGTTAGAATCCTCTGGAGCTGAAGTTAAAGCCTGCTATGAGCCACCAGAAGTAGATGTTGGGAACCAAGCTTGGGTCCTCAGAAGGAATAGTATATGCTCTTAAATACTAGTCTGTCTGTGTAATTCTGAGAGGTGTAAATATTAAAAACTATAGAAAATTGTACATGAGAGCTAGCAGGTAACGATTATGTGCCCCACAATGTTCCATTATAAAATTACCCTGTGCACTTTAAAAAATGGCAATCATTTGTTTTTTGAGTTTATCTGAAAATTTTCAAGGTTTTACAGCATGGTACGACCTGTATCTATGTCAAAAAAAGTGAATATTTGGGAATATTGATTATTACTACTATCATTTGTATGGAAACTGAGTTAAAATATTCATTTTGATTTTAAAACAGTACAAAGGATAAATATCATTTATGAAAATATTTTAAGGTTTGAAGCATGGTTGTTCAGTTGCATTAGTTGACTTGTAATATCATCTAAGTAAAATATAAATGGGAAGCTCTGGGATTACAGTTTTTTGATTGTTTTGCATTTCATGTTACTCACTGTAGAAATTCCATACAAGTGTGTTTTTCCCATTCTTTAAAGAAAGCAACAAGAGAGAAATATATATGCCTGTGCTTTTGTACATGTGTGGGTGTGCATATGTGTGAAATTTGCTTCAAAGGTAAATGATGCCTCTGCCTCTAAATTGAGCAGTGGTTTGTCAGTGTTCATTGTTGTTAATTCTTATCATTTTTAGGAGTCAATGTCCTAGCAAGCAGTTTATTCCTAGGTATTTAAATGACACCATTCCTTCAAAAATTTAACGTTTTTCTCTCTAATAGATCTGGAATGAAAGAATGATATAAAAGCAAAATTGGTGTCTAGAATTCTGGTTGCGTTTTCTACATGCAAGCTAGTTCAGTGATTCTGTGCAACTTAGGCTAAGCAGAGGCTCTGGTTTCCCCAGTACTGCCACTAGAAATACCATTGTTTTTTATTAAAAACATAGCCTACTGCAACAACTGTGCACTAACGTGGCAGAAAAGAACCACATCATTTTACACGCGATTTCTCTAGGAGTTCTACAGAATTATGAACTAAAGGATTCCTCCAAAACCAATGAAAAGCATCCTGTTTCTATGATTTTGGAATTTGTTTTCCAAGTGTTGACAATTGAATAAATAGCATTTCAATTTATCCAGACATTGTAAAGGAGCCAGACAACTAATGGATTTTCCTTTGCCTTCAACAATGCACTAATGATTTCTTAGAAAGCCTGTTTCCAGATAGGGTGGTATTTGATGACAGTAGCAGGTAGTCTAGACATGCCCATGTATCCTACGGTGTTTATGTTTTAAAAGGACTGTTAAATGCCCTCAGCTAGACTGTTAGAATATTTCAATGCATGTCAACTAATTTATTTATATATCTGATACATTTAACAGGCATATACTTATTTTATTTCAAAGCATAACATGTAAGTTAGCCTTTTAATTACCAATTAGTAGAATGCCATTATGAAATGCTGCATGTTGGAAATTAAATTGTATGATTTTTAAATGTTAGTGATAATAAACATTAATTCATCTGATTATCACACAGTTTCATTAAACAAATGGATTTCTTATTTTCATAAAACATTATACATGTAGCTCTGTAACATACATCAGCATATATTAGTTGTTAAAATTGTGTATTTTCTGTGTGTCTTCTTGAGACAGTGGTATATATGGGTGGTAAAGTACTTGGTGTTAACTCTGTGGTAAGCAATGTTTTTGACATCAATTTTCAGAAGCTGTGCAAATATAGTAATGTGTTGATTCTCATTCTACCTCTACTGGATAATTCTTTCAAACATGACATTTTATAATCATTGACACAATTGCCAATTAAAATAGTGAAATATCCCTTGAATATTTGTACTGCACAAATTAAAGTTTCTAGTTGGTCAAGTTAAAAAAAAATCTCATTGTGTTTCACTAAGAAAATATTCATAAAGCCTCTATCATGGGCTGTAGAGCTTTGTAAATTATATAGATGAGCCAGGGATGACTTTGTTCTCCTCCAGCTCACTTCTGTCACCGGAGAGGAAAGACAGAAAATAAATCCATAATCAAACAAAAGTACTTATCAGGTATAGCAGTCAAGAAGACATCATGAATTATGGGTAGTGACATAGTCAAAAACCTATCCTTATTCCCAACAAAATGTCATCATTGTTCAAAGTGGCAAAGCTTGTATTTCATTGTTTTAAATTTTGTTACACTTATTTATTCATTTATTTTTGTGTGTGCTCACATGCCCATGTGTGCCTGGCAGAGTCAGTTCTGTTTCTATCAATGTGGTTTCCAGGGAGAGAAACTCAGGCAGCCCGTGCTTTTACCCACTGAGCTATCTCAAAAGTTGTATTTCCAAGAGTCTCCTGGAATAATGATGGCCAAATGAGAAAGCTTTCAATAATAAAATATGAGAAGATCCATGAATTTTGCATGTAGTCCAATTTTTGGAATATAGAAAATTTGCCATACATAAGATCATGAGAAAACTTCAAGAACCTCCTCCCTGAGCTTAAAGGAAAACATTTTCTGTGGTCTAAACACTCAATATTCCTAAGAAAAGTCCAATTCTGAGTCAGGTGAACTGTTACTAGGAGTTGTATCTTGAAAGCACAGCATGTTGGCATTCATTTATGAATGAAAACAAACATGCCTAAAATCTAAAATATGAATACTATCTGAAAATTTTAAAAGATAACAAAATATAAATGGAATCTTGAAATCCACACATAAAGCAAAATTCTATTAATATTTTGTTCACAAAGCATGAATTAACAATTTTAAGTTATTGTATGTTACATTGTATGGGTACATTCTAATTAAAGTAGATTTATATTTTTAAGTTTCAAAGAAACTTAAGCTGACAGATGAGCTGACATTGGGTGAGTAAAACAACTGAATTTATTATTAAAATTTTCTAGGACTTCATTGTAGAAGTAACTGACTCTGTCTTATAACCATTAGTGTGATCTTCATGAAAATTTGCAACTGTCAGACAAAATAGAACTATTGATGATGTCTGAATTTTGAAGCAAAGCATATTGTGTTTCATTAACATTTGAAAACCTGAGCTGAATTACCAAATCTTGTAAGCACTCGTTTATTATAATTATTATCTAGTAGTTGAGCTAAAATTAATGTTCTTTGCAAACTATGCATGTTATTATTTAGCTTTTAATATAAAGTGTGACCTTTTTCATCTTCCAAAGTAAATCTGTTAAGCACCTTTTAAGAAATGATTTATCAATGCAATTTGTTTTTAAATAAAAGTACATTTGTACAATGTTGTAAATTATTACGACTCAGAGATTTTAATTAAAACTTGAAATATTTGTGGTTGGTGCTAAAAAAATAACAGTGTTCCGAGTTTCAATGAGAGAAGCGGCTTACTAAAGATCTCTGAAGCAAGGTGGTGTGTGAAGGTCAGGCTAGTGCTGGTTTTTGGGCTCAGTATGTGGATCTCATTTTCATGGAAAAGTCTTCTAATTTTGATGTGGAAAAGCAGAAGAACCTCACACAAAATTCTAGGAACTAAAAGTGTTCAAGTGTAAATATACTTCTTGGGGTTGGAGAGATGGCTCAGTCATTTAGAGAGAGCCTGCTGATCTTCCAGAGGTCCTGAGTTCAGCTTCCTGCAGGCAGGTAGAGTGCACGGATGATAACTGCCTGTAACTCCAGGTGGTCCAAAACTCTCTCCATTTCCTTGCTGGTACCTCCACGGGTATCTGTAACCCCACCACCACCACATATAAACAACTAAAAATTAAAAAAAAATATAGATCTGCCTCAGAAACCCTGACAGTAGCTTCAGAAATACATGAATCTAAAGATTTATGTTTGGGTGATTTCATGCCCTAAAGTGTAGTGAAGTGTACTGACTTTTCATGAACCCATCAGGGGAGGGGGGCAGTGTAGCCAGAAGTATTAATAGGACTTTGTAGCACAGGTCCCTGTAGGTAGCAGATCAACAGCTGGGGAACAGTTTGATTCGCAGATGCTTCCATGTTGGTAGAAGGCCTGTGGTGAAATTCGTGGTTGTTTTACAAATAACAAGTCCGTTGCCATCCCAGCTGTGCGTGCTCAGGCTGCACACGATCGTGGAGGGGCCTGATGCCAAGAGCCTCAGAACTAGAGCAGGGGTGCGCATGTGACACACGGCCCTAGCTGGAAGACCTCCTCAAGCATCAGACTGATCAGCTGTCAATACTTAAAGCCAAGGTTCGTTCTTAACATCTCAGCCAACTAGCAGACTACCAGGGAGGAAAAGAAAGAAGCTTTTCTTTCTCCCCGGTTTAAATTCCCTCATTACCTTCCAGTAGCCTTACACCCCACATTTACTATGTGTGGCTTCCGAATATTTAAATATTCACAGATCCTCTGTCATCTCTAGCCTCATCCCCAGGCAATTTGTTAAGGCTTAAAGTCACAGGGTAGATTTTCTCCACTGAATGGAGCTGTATGGAAATGTGGACCTTGCCATTTTAGTGAGTCCAGTTAAAAATAACCAAACAGTCAGAAACTGGTATGATGCGGAGGTTCAGGTAGAAAGTCTGAATTTTCTGTTAACCCTTCCCCCTTCATCCAGAAAATGTGTGCTCTAGTCTAGGTGTTGCTACTGCCAACTGGAAAATTTACTAAAATGCAAACCTCGCAGTTATCTTTTAAGCTTTGCAAACAAGTACTCTAATTCTTAAAAATAAAAGACACAGACCATGATCAAAATTTAAGATATTTAATAGCTACTTATCATTAAGAAATTGTGGATGAATCCTTTTTTTCCCCTGGAAGAATCAGAAAGGAAGGATTTTGGAGGCTGGATAGGTTGTTTTATATATCACTGACATATAAAACAATAATTTCCTGTAAAAAACAAATACCAAATGGAAAAGGCTGAAACCTCAGCATGATTGTGTTTATTTTAATAAACAGCATTAAAATGCAGCAAATAATGTAGGTGATGATGGTTTTCAAAAACCACAAATAATTTTAAGACCATATTCTATTATTTCTTGAAATTGATTTTTTTAACAGTTCTTTTAAAACAGATATTGTTTCAGCTTTGCTTGTGTGATCACAGGTTCATTCATTAGTGGCTGCTATTTACACATGTTTGGGAAGACAAGCCAATCATTCAAGGTTGGCTAATTTTACTTGACATTTACTTGTACACATTTAAAAGTACATGCACTTAAGGAATTGAAAGTTGCCGTCACATGGTTGTAGTTGCATAAGGCAGAAATTGGAGATCAATGCAACACCAAGAAGGCCTGGGTTAAAGGATGTCAGCGGGTGCTGGGTTTCAACAACACTATTTAAGGCTACTTTTCATCAATGAATTATATATATACACACACATATTAATTTTATAGTAACACTTTGTTTAACTATATCATGTACTTTAGTGGTATAAATCCCCTATATTATCTCTTTTCAGCCTCTCTTTTTTCTTCCACCATGTCAGTAGATGACAGGAAATTTCCAAGTTTTACAAATATACAAATTTCAAGTTGAGGCAGAACCAAGCTCCTCCCCTCTGCATCAAGGCATCCCACCACAGGAAATAGGTTCTAAAAAGACAACTCATGGGCCAGGGACAGGTCCTGGTCCCATTGCAAGGGGCCAGACAAACATACCAAGCTACACAACTGACACCCATAAACAGAGGGTCTAGGTTGGTCCCATGCAGGCTCCTTAGTTGTCAGTCTAGAGTCTGTGAGCTCCTACAAATTCAGGTCAACTGTCTGTTTTTCCCATCATGATCTTGACCCACCCTCTTTGCTCATATAGTCCTTCATCTCTCCCTTCAACTGGAGTCCAGGAACTCTACCCAGTGCTTGACTGTGGATCTCTGCATCTGCTTCCATCACTTACTGGATGAAGGTTCTACGAAGACAATTAGGGTGGTCACCAATATGATTACAGGAGAAAGTCAGTTCAGGCGTCCTCTCCACTATTGCTGAGAGTCTTAGCTGGTGTCATCCTTATGGATGCCTGGGAGTTTTCCTGTCATCAGATTTCTCCTTAATCCCATAATGGCCACCTCTATCAAGATATGAGTGGATGGGGGGGTGTAGAAGAGAGGTATGTGAGGAGAGAAAGGATGGAAAACTGTGGTTGGTATGTAAAACAAATAAAAAATTAATAAAAATCTTTAACCCGCCCAAAATACACAAATAAAATAATCTTTGTATATATGGGAAGCTAATATAGAACCTCTTGTGAATGTCCCAGCTAAGATTAAGAGATGTGAGCAAGGAGTGTTTTTCAGAAAACAAGAGACTATGCAGAGTTGCAATGACATGCTTTGGTGGACTGATTGGGCAAGGGAGTGGAACTAAAGCTGCAGATGATTGTGCCAATGCGCGTCACTGACTCTGGTAATCACAACGCAGAGAACAGGTTTATTTAAAATTATCTAGTTGAGATTAATTTAGACTTACAGAGGTTTTGCAAAAAAGAAAAAAAAAGCAAAGAAAGTTTGTATAATCCATCTTCCTGACTTACTTTAAGGCTCTTACATAACCAGAGCAGAATCAGCGAAATGGAGAGAGAGAGATTCGTGCTGTTGTAATGCCATTAAGTTAGACTAAGTTTATTTTCACATTTTCACAAGCAAATAAACAATTTCAGTCTGTAGCTTCAGAATCTTCTGGCCCCTTTTTCGTTTTTGTATTCATTATAAAACAATACTTAACTCTAGACACGAGACATCAACTTGGCATTGATTGGATCTCACCAAGAGGCACTCCAAATTTTAAAATCTGATATTACAAGAAGATAGGACAATAATAAACCTTCTTAACCTGTGACTTGATAAAGTGTAGCTTATCACACATGGTATGTGTGAGTAGTGATGTCTACTGTGACTAAGTTATCACCAATCCAATTCCATCTTTTTTTATAAAAAGTCCAATATTAAATTTAAATTATTCTTTTCAGACTTGTGCTTCAACAAAAAGGTAGAATAAAATGTAGGACATGTATATATTCCCACCAGAAATTCTAGAAAGTTGGCATCAACATAGTAGACATCAATCAAGGGGAAAGGTATAAGTTAATTTTGACCCCAGCCTTGTATTTGGTATGAGAAGGATGATCAGGCAGCTGTCTTCTATTTTTCTCTCTGATGGAACTAGGTGTATTCTCTTTGTCTACTAAGATGGAGTTAGTTAGTGGAGTCTGGTGGCCAGATGGGCCCCCTGTCTCTATGCAAAAGCAAGGAGGCAGTGTGAGAGGACCAAATAAATATTAGAAACAAATAGAAAACTCACACAGAACATAAAAAAGCAGTTGCTTGTCAGAATGACTCATATCCATATTATCCCATAGATGTTAAAAAGAACCTAACAAATGTCTACTTCAACAATTAAAAATATCTTGTGAGCCAAGGTCAAGATGTTAAGGATAAGAAGTTATGGAAAATAATCAACTGGAAATTACAAAGCTGAAGCTTGAATGGCAGAGAGGGCATCACTCAGTGATGGACTGGTCAGCTCAAGACAGAAAACAATATCCCAGACACTGAAGGAGTTAACATCTGTATCACTACAGTCAACATCAGAGGACAGGATTTGAAAAGCATTTGTATCAAAAATGACTGAAATTTCCCAAATCAAGAAAGACACAAGCCTACAGTTTCAAAAAGCTGAGTATTAGCTCAAATAGGCTGACAGGAGTACAAAGCAGTCTAGGTCTGAACCCTTCAAGCTGTCTCCTGTTCACACATCATTAACAAAGCAACGGGCCAAAGGAGGAAAAGGTCTTATGCTTCCTCTCAGAAGTTATGAGGTATTGGAAATAGGTCTTTTACTTTATATGGGTTGTAGTTAAAGCTAATAACTCTCTCTCTCTCTCTCTCTCTCTCTCTCTCTCTCTCTCTTCCTCTCTCTCTCATTGTGTGTGTGCATGTGTGTGTGTGAGAGAGAAATAGAGTTCAAGCACAAAATAGCTTACTAGTCATTGGACACCAATTTGAATAATGACACTTTTTTCCATGGGACCAGAAGGAATTGAGTAACAATTTTCTACGTACTGAAAGAAATAAATTACCACGCCCAAATTCTATATCCGAAAAATATATGTTCAGAAATGAAAAATAAAGATAATCTGGGAGAGAATTTATTGCTAATGAATTTGCATGTAAAGAATGGCTGCAAAAAGTTCTCCAATCATGGAGCAAACGGTAGGCGAAGAAAGCTGGCAAAGCCCAAAATGAAAGAACATTAGTGGATTCAAAAAAAGGGCCAGTAAAATATCATACACTGTTTCATGAGCTTCCTTCATCATAGTGGATGGTTAATATAAAATCTGTGTTACGATTTCCAGTGACATTCAATTTATGGATGAGCAAAAGAAACAACACAAGAGTTTCTCACATTGTAAAAGGAGCTAGAAACATTAAGATTTCTGAACTCCAATGCAATACTAAAACACTAGTAATAGTAATTTATGAAGGTCTATTTTAAATACACATAAATACTTGGAACAAATACTGAGAATTATAAACTGCTATATTCTGATATTCTGTAAATATATTGAGATATAGGCAAAAAAGTGGTCGACTTGCCACTATAACTTAAGGAAAAATATGGAAGAACAATAAATAGAAAAAATGAACACAAACCAATAAAAGCAAGGTGGGTGTGACTATGGAATGTCAATAAAAACCCTGCTGTAGTGAAGGAGCTAGTCTGTATCTTCACTGGACACCTGTGACCACCCTGGTTGTGATGTCCTCTTAGCATGCCATGTGTTATCTTTGAGGATGCCTTGGTAAATTTGCATGGGGTGTGCCTATGCTAAGTTTTACAAATGAAAGTGAGTCCTTACTTGTTTAAAAATTTTAAAAAGTGGCTACAGGGATGTCTCATTGAGTAAGAGTACTTGCTCTACAATATGAGTACCTGAGTTTGATTGACCTACATAAAAACGTAGGAAGGGTCTGGGGACGCCTATCAGCCAAGCATTACAGTGGAGGTGCAGGGATAGGCAGGTTCTAAGTGTGCTGTCAGCCAGCCTAGAGCAAATCATGTTCTCCAGGTCAGTGGCAGACCCTTCTCAAGGCAATTAGAAAGAGAGTGATAGAGAAAGACTTCCAGCATCTTGTTCTTGTATCCACATGGGAGCAACATGGATCCCTATGCTCACATTTATGCAACACACACACACACACACACACAAATAGAAAAATAACACAGTGAAAAATGCATGACCACAATGAAGTACTGTAGAAACCAATGTGGACAACTATATATAATACTGGAGAGAGCTTGGGAAGTAATTCTAGACTCAAAACAACATAGTTAAGCACGGCTTCTTGGTAGCCGTATTTTCTTAGGTGGGCTCTGTTTGCTAGAGACAGAGGCTTCCTGACTCAGCTTTAGCTACAAAAACCTTGCAACTCTTTTAAGATGCCCCACTACCAAACACTTAAATGGTGTTAAAATAGCTGATAGCATGCTTCTTGGTGGTGGAAGGGACCTTGAAACTCCATAGAGTTGTGGCAATAAACATGGCTCTGGTCAGTACCTCCACCATGAGGCTAGACTCTCAGAAAGCTACGGAATGGGGTGGATCCAGCCGTCAAAGCCACAGCTTTAATCCTAGCCATATCACTTAGCAAATTTAAGACTCATGTGATCAGAAAAAGAGATACATAGTAAAGATAGATTCAGATGAAAAAAACCTCTAAATGGTTTATAGTGTGTTTAAAAATATAGGCTTGGGAGAGAAAAGAAAAATGATAAAGTCTTTAAAATAAAAAAGAAAGAAACAGAGTAGTTGGGTGTAGTGGTGCACACCTTTACTTCCAACACTTGGGAGGCAGAGGCAGGTGGATCTCTGTGAATTCAAGGACACCCTGGTCTACAGAATGAGTGCCAGTTCAGCTAAAGATACACAGAGAAACCTAGTCTCAAAAAAAAAAACAAAAAAATTAAAAGAAATAGAGTTTAAAATAAAGCCATTTAAAGATGAAAAATACACAGAGAATTTGGATACTGTATGTTATTGTGTTGTTTTAAATGGTTTGATGGCTGAGGAAGGAACAACAGCTGCTCAAAGACATTTAATTACAAATGCTGCTAGATTAATACAACATATATATTTTAAAAATGCTTTGACTTCAAAATTTAAGTCAAGAGATATGTTACTTTGAAAAAGAGGTTTTGTTTTTATTTCCACAAAAATGTGAGGCTGTGTTCATTCTGGGTTATGAAAAAATCAGGTTTGATGAAGGAATAACCCCCGAAGAATCTCTGATAGGAGCAGATGGTCCAGGTGATCCAACATTTCAGACGACCTCTGTTGAGGTTTCCTTTGAGTTCTGTATCCAATATAGTTTCAAGACTGCTGGTTGAGATGATTGAACCTCACAGAACTCCAGTCAGGACTTGATCATAATTCTAAATCTTCTTTAGGTCCCCATAAGATTATCAGTTTCCCCAATCAGCAGTAGGTAGCTTAGATAACTATGCCCACATTCCCCCCAAATGGACTATTGATATTTTTCATTGTTTAGGGTGTTGATTACAAGTTGTTATGCATAATGGTCAGAAAGAAAGCTAAACAAGGGAGATTAGATTCAGAATTCTTGTTGTGAAAAAAGTGTGTGGGTGGGAGGTGCTGAGAGACAATGATCTTGTACTCTGTAAAGATTTGTCATTTGTATTTTAATAAAATGCTGATTGGCCAGTAGCCAGGCAAGAAGTATAGGTAGGGTGACCAGGCAGGAAGCAGAGGCAGGGCAATGAGAACAGGAGAATTCCGGGAAGAGGAAAACTCAGTATGCAGTCGTCATCCAGACACATAGGAAGCAAGATGAGAGTGCCTTGCTGATAAAAGGTACCAAGCAATGTGACTGACACAGACAAGAATTACAGATTAATGGAGGATGTAAGATTTAATAAGAAGCCTGAGCTAATAGACCAACCAGTTTATGATTAATGTAGACCTCTCTCTTTTTTTTGGGGGGGACTGAAAGGCTGCTGTACCAGATGGGACAGAAACCTCAGTCAACAATTGTCAATGCTCACGTTATGCACCACACACACACACACACACACACACACACACACAAATAGAAAATTAACACAGCTAAAAATACACGACCACAGTGAAGCACTACTCCATAGCTCTCAGCCGTTTGAAAATGAAAAAGACTGATGATATCCAGTGCTGGCAATGGTGTGAAGTCACTGGAATTCTCAATCTGTCGGTGAGATTTTTCATTATAAACCACTCAGGGAAGCAATTTGTTCATATCCCAAAGCTATTTACTTGTACACCTGACATGGGGTTTGTCATTTTATACCAGATGCTCATTCAACCTGAGTCAAAGCTGGCATTCCCATGATGGTTGGGACACAAGTATTGGCTGAGGGTTTATCTGTAGCCTTCCCAAACCAGTAAAATCCAGGTGTCTTTTAATAATTAAATTTGTAAAAATGGATTATGAGACATTCACTCAATGGACCACAGCACAACATTAAAAAAGAGTTACTGAAAAGTGGAATGACAGGATAGAGCTTAGGAAGATTAAAATGGATGGATCCTGAGATAGCCTGTTGATGTCATGCCTTTTGAAGCACCGGTTCAATTGTAGTAAAGTTGCTTGGAGGCTGAGAGAAGACAAGAGATAAGTGAAATATCAAAGGTACATTAGAATCTTTGGTGTGATGGTGGTGATTGATAGAGTCACTATCACCTTGTGATGATGGTTCTTTAATAGTGTGTGTGAGATAATATAATAAAGTTAAAGTTTCAATGTTTAACTTAATACTTGCTTTTGCTTTCAGTGAAATCATTTAAAATAAAAATAACATATAAATCCCTTTACAAGGCAAAAAAGAAAAAGAAGGAATAACATAAACAGATTATACTGCTATTTTCACTACACTGATTAGCAAATTAAATTCTCGAACCTCTGAATGACAAAATGGACTAGCAACTTTTGAAAAAGTTTCCAATACATTCTCCAGTGAGGAAACAGAAATGTCTCCTCTCAACTCACCTAGAGATTCCGACTTCATGCTCAAGATGACACATCTATCTGGTTAAAACAACAATTAATTTTATGTTGCTACCATTTGCTGTACTAACTACAGGGAAGATAAAATCTAGAACATGTTTGTGAGAGTTAAAATACTCTACAAAGGCAAGCAAATGGCTCCAGTCCAAGAGCAACATATCAGCAGCACACAAGTCACAGTAACTAGGACGGCTAGATTTACAGAAGTTCAAACTAGTCAAAATCTCACCGTGAATGGGGGAGGAGCTCACAGACTCTCACCCCTATCTGAGAAGTCCCCGAGGGTGGTAGGTTCCCAAACAGGCTGCCCATGCTCCAGTAGGTATTCCTAAATGCGTGCGTTTATGAGAGCACTAGAGGGAGTCAGTCTGGGTTGGGAACATGTGCAAAGAAGCATGTGGTGTTGGGAAGGGGAAAATGGAATGGTAGGTGACTAGGAAAGGATTGAAGGAAGGAAATAGGTGGGCGCAGTTGATAATATATTGCATATATAAATATTAAACAAGTATAAAAATAATATAAAACAATTTATCTCCTTAGTACTTCAACTTGACAAAAAACATGGAGCAACTATGAAAAATTTAGAACAATTATGATTTCATAATTGTGAATGGAAAGAGCTTTATACAGCAAATACATTCTCTATTTTATGTTTGTGTTATAAATGATGGATTTTGTTTAAATTTAATCAACAAGTAAGTAGGAGGCATAGTGTTGTTTCCTGAACAATTTCAGCATGAGGAAGATGAGGGAACTGAGACTCATTTGTAGAGATAGATATTGCTAAGGTAACTACATTTTTTAGGATTCATGATGCTGGAACACTTTGATCTTGGCAATAGTACCTTGTGAATCCTGGGTATAAATGAATATGTTAGTCTTTGTTATATAAAATAAATATGATATCCACAGCCTTTAGAGTCATTTGTGCATTTAGTACTAGTATGTGTAGGCTTTCTCAATTTAGATAAATTTAACATATATTTAACCCTACTTAAGGCTATATATAAAGTAAATAATAAACTGAATAGTAAATTTTGCCACTTTGTTGTTCATGGAGACATTAAAAAGACACAGTTTAAGGAAAAAGTCTCAGATGTGTCCTTTTTACATTCCAGATATTTGACTTTATAAATCATAAAAGTGTGGATGATTAAACAGAGAATCATAAATATTCTCCCCATCCTTTCTTCTTCTTTTAATTTATCTATGCCCCGCCTCCTGCTACTGACTCTTTGAACCTTGTCATTGATTTCTGAGAGGAGGGTCATGTTTGCTGTCTCAAGCAGACTAGCATGCACATCTGTGGAGAGCCCTTTGAGGCTCCTTAATGCAGGAAAACAACTCACAACTTGGGTTGGAATATTGCCTTTTATATTCTAAAACAGCAGGAAATAGCTCAAATCACTTTTGAAGCATTTAAAGCTTTTATCTCAAAACCAACAATCTGAAGTCTTAAAAGAATGTCTTTGGGGAGCTGAGTGCTTTGGCGGTTCCTGAAAACCCCTTCATGCCATGACGTAGGCCTCATTACGAATGTTTCATTAGGAAACCAAAACAAGGCTGCGGCACTTAGGCAGTTCTTATGAAGTCTAGACTTTCTCTCAAGTTTGCGTTGGGAAAGGAATAAAATTTTGAGTACCTGAATTTTGAGTTTGAAAACCAAAACTGGAAGGCAATGGAAAAATTGTCATTTTCCTAGCCAATTTGTATTTTGGAATAGTTCTCACTACATCTGATTTTCTCTTTATGAGTACATAAAGACGGAAATTTTAGATTTGATTGTCTGCATGATGAAATCATCATCCCTGGAAAATGGAATCATGAGTAAAAGAGAATAAGAGGACCCTTCCTAGAGGATTAGGCAGACAGTCTCCAAAGCTTAATAAATTCAGGATAGGGAGATGTCTCAGTGGGTAAGAGTGCTTGCTATGCAAACACAAGGACCTGATTTCAAATCTCTGACACTCCCTAAAGCCAGTGTCTGCTTGGTCCTGCAGGCCCAAACCTGCAAAGAAGATGGAGACAGGAGGACATCTGGGGTTTTCTCTACTTCCTAACCTCAAATGCAGCGGGCCATCCCATCTCAAGTTCGGAAAGTGGTAGAGCAAGATTCTCGAAGCCTTGCTCTGGCTTTGGAAGTGGGTCACTTGGAACTCCACCCAGACCTCACCCACCATAACAGGCTGCTATGTCTACTACCAAATAAGAAAAAATCTTTCCAGCCCTTTAATGAGTTTTTAAATAGAAAATAGCATGATCTAGGGGTCTAGACATCAAAAGTGCTTATTAAAAACTCAAAATTATGGGTATATGAATAGAATTCTATTATTGGAAACACTGAAGTTTAGCTGATTTTTACATTCAAATGAGGCTATGAAAAGAATGCATATTATAAAGTCAAATGCTATAATATGCACATGAAGACTGCTTATAATAGCTCAATTTACTCGGGAAGTACTCAGTCTCATTGTTTTATAATTAATATGTCAGCAACAACAAATATATCAATTATACTAAACATTAACAATATTTCAATATACTCCTATTTCTCAGGACTAAAATTATGGACTAGGTTACTATTGCAGTTTAATATCATCTTCGTGCAAAACAGTTCATTCTCTTCCTGAAAAAAATCTTAGTTGTGTCTGAGATTGAGAGTTTCATCACATGCCTCTCCTGCTGTCAGGTCACCTGGTTCAGGGGGTTCCTCAAATTCACTGTTAGGGTGACAATGCTAGCCTAGAGATTAATAAGCTTCTCTTGACCTACAGTTCTCTACATCATTGTCCTTTTTTACTCTTGTTGATACTGGAAGTTAGTGTGGGATGGAGAAGTGGAGATTTGCTATTGAACTCATGGATGGCAGAGCGGTCATGGGTAAAGCTCATCGAATACACAGAACCTGCCCTAATCCTGTGCCGCAGTTTTCATACTTGACTTAGACAACAATCCCTCAAGGTTGGCTGACTCACCACTAATAAATCTCACGTCTCAGCAAAGACAAAAGACTTAACCAAGGTGCTATTCCTACAGTGGTCAGATAATAGACTGAAGTCTAGAATCAAAGGTTTCCTAGTGATACACACAAGTCCTGGCCTCTTTCGTTTTTATTTTCTGTAGGTTTCTACACCATCTAGTCTCCTTTCCTATATCGTTGTATTATTATTTTAAGCTTGATTCTTAATCTCTTTACACAATCTCACTACTGTAAGAATTATGTAAGGGCAGGTTTGTCAAATTTCACGTGTTCAATAAATATAGTGAGGCTATAACATTTTCAAATGCTAATCATCAGTTTGCCATTAACTTCCCCATCACACAAAACTAAGGGAGAATCAACTGGAACACTGTCTCTTTTTCTAATCATACCTTTGGCATCTTCCCAAGGGTCCAGTCTCTCAAACCATGACTATGCTGGCTGATTCAGGCTGGGGTTTTAGTTTTCTTCTTTTCCCTCAGCCTATTGTATCAATTCACTCATATAGTATTTCTGAAAAGTTTAGCTCCTGCAAGAATTTGTCTTCTCTACTGCAAAATATATGTAAAGCATTTAGTCTTTGGTTTAGAGCAAGTATTTGATCCTTGGTAAGTTAACTCGGGCAAAGTGTATACATACTGTAATGTGGGCTACATATAATTCCATGTTTTCCATTTCCATCTCAGCCTTTTTTCCCATTCCATAAACAGCATGGAAATATGACTCTGACTTCATTATAGGAACAAATTTCAAATGGCTCTGAATTACATTTGAAAATTTGATATGAAAAGAGGAGGTAGCCTTTGTACACACAGGGAAGGTGTTAATCCTGGAAAACTGAAATGTAGAATGTATATATGAACATTGGTTCTTATTCTCTTTAGTTGGTTTCCACACCAAGGTTAATGTTGTTAGCAAGTGAGGCCCCCATGGTTGAAGGGCTGGTAAATGATAGAGAAGGGGAATTAGGCCCAATCATATTGCCTGTGGCACATGGACCTTCAGCAATCAGTGAGCTCTGTGAGTAGAGGGGAGTCAATGTTTGATGAAAAGTCCATGTGATAACTTGCCAAAGGATCTGCCATGATCTTTTCTTTTTCCTTTTAAAACTAGTTTAGTGGATGAGATTTTGATTCTCAGACCTCCTCATTAAAGTCTTACAGTGTGCTACGAGCCAAGGATATGGTGCCAGCCCATAGTGCTTCCTGTGGGAAGTTGAGAAGACCCTTCTAAAGGGAAACTCATGTTAAAATGATCTATATAACACTTCCAGGACTGAGCCTTTGGATGGTTTTAACCAGCTAGAGCTTCACCTATTCTATGAATTCATTACAGGCAAGTGGAATGGGACCATTTGCACAACTCTGATCAAAATGTGAATTTGCCTTTAAAGCCATAACATGGTTCATGATAATCAGACTGAAGAATGTTAAAAACACTTTGAGCAAGGTGTGGTGGCATGCGTGTAATCCTAGGACCTGGGAGTCTGAGGCAGAGGTATCAGGAATTCAAAGTCAGCCTATCCTACTTTACACCTTGTATTAAAAAACAAACTAAACTCAAACAACCCTCCCCCCAAACCTCAATAACAACACCAAAAGTCAGACAATGAAATGAAACATTTCCATTGATGTTTTTGCTTAACAAAGCAAATTTACATGTGTTCTTAAAAAGACATTTTTTGTAGATGAAATAACACTAAAGTGCTGCTGTTGATAAAATATGTGCAGAATATCCCAGAACTACCAACTTTAAAGAGATATAAAAGGTATATTTTTGTAATTCAGTGACCTAATATGTTCCTATTACAAGTCTTCCTATTATTTAAACAGCTGAACTTGAGGCTTTAAGACCTTTAAAAAGTTAAAAGTGGAATTCCAGTGAGGTTTTTAAGTCCATGTGTGTTTTAATAGGTGCTTTAATTGCAGTATTTTATACTTGTTCCTGTGTGTGCAGAATTATATGTTATAGTGGTGCATATAAGTTACATTACTATAAATTCTCATGTTTAACTTTCTGTGATTGAAATAGCATCATATTTCACCTTTACCCTGCTTCAGAAGGTCTGTAATGTTTTCAGTTGTACAACGTACAGTATTTTCAGAGGTTTCAGTTCTCACATAAAGCCTATGTCCAAATGTAGTGAAGAAAGCACTTGCCAGTGCTTTTCAAATGAAACAGCCACTTGCTTTCTTCTCCTTATGCCGACTGACACTTTCCTTGCATATTTTGGCTTAAAGCACAAAAGGGAAAAATCTAATTTAGAGAAGTCTTAGTCATTTTATTAGCGTGTCTCAACAAATATTTATTTGAAAGCTACTATATTTAGATTATATTCTAATATTTATTGACTTTAATAAAAGTGATTTTCAGCTGGTTTTCTTTTTAATTTTGTATTTTTAAAGACACTTAAATATACCTCATTATACTGTTAAGGGCATATAGGAAATCTGAAAGAAATTCCTTGTTTGATTTCTTTCTTCTTCCCTTATTTCCACTCTCTTTTTCTTCCTCCTTTACCTTTTCTATCCCTTTATTTCTCCTTTCGTTATTAACCAGAAACAACAGTTAATAAAACTATTCTTTATAGTAGGGTTATCTTCTCCACATATCTGCAAGTTAAATCTGATTGCTTTGCAAACACTTCTCTGATTCAATGCAGACATTATGAACCCCCTTATTATAGAGCCGAAGAATAAAACTTTTGTAAAATAGTATGCACTTTTGAAAGATAGGTTCAGTCTATAAATTCCTTTCTTAGGGTTGCTATCAAAGACATGTGAAGAGTGATGACCTGGAGGGACCGTAAGGTGCACCACATGTGAGCAAAGCCCGATACAAAAGACTTTCAAATAGTTTATCTGTAAGCAAATATTATAAATATTCTTTCTTAGGTTAACTAATGTCAAATTACATGAAATATGAATGATGTATGAGACATGAAATCTTTTGAATTGCATTGGTTAAGGCTTAAACCATCTCAACCCAAGGGGACATTGAGCTGACGATGGACAGGAGGGGTGATTTATTAGATACCGAAAGTCAAGTGTGTGATGCTTTTTTAAAACCCTTCTTGTAGCTTGTAAAACTGTAAAACATGCAATTTAAAAATTAAGATTAAGATCCAAATATGACTGAAACTGTGGCTGCATTTAAATTTATTATCTCTGAGAGAGGAAAAATCCTCAGGCAAGAGGTTTAATATGGAAAACAATGACAAGAATAATGTTAAATTTTCTGAGAACCCCTGGATCTAGGCTCCATTTCGTGAGATGTCCTTTAACATCTATGCCATATCCAAGGAGAGTCAGGAGGTGCTGGCAGGGTGACCAAGAAGGTGCTGACCTTATCAGCTCCAGAAGGCTGTATGTCCTGCTGTTTTGGTTCCTTCCTCAGGAAGCTGAGATGCTCTCATCAGGGTCTGGATGAGTCATGAGCAAGGACTCACTGAGCCCCAGAGTCTGAAAGGGAGTCTGGATACTTAGTGGCACAAAACCAAGATAGTTTTGTCCAGTAACCAAAACTGATTTGGATTTACAGGTAATGATGCTACAGTTGATATGAATTCTGTTTGGGCCAATCATCTCTAGAAGTAACAGAATGTGTATCTAATACTTGGGAGAAGGGTGTTATGACTATATCAGCCATTGGTGGACAAATAAAAATGTGTATGAGAAAAATAAAATTGAACAAAGGAAGCTCCCCTCCTCCTGAAGAGGCAGCTCAAGCATGTTACATTTCTTCTTTCTTCTCTGCCCCACTCTCCTCTAACCTTCTCCCCTCCCCCTTCTTGTTTAAGTTCTACAGATTGAACAGGATCGAGACCATGTTGGGCATGAATAAACACTCTACCACTGAACTACATCCTCTGACTTTGGGTATTATTTATTTTAAAAGGCTTTTGTCACCGCTCAGAGTTGTACATTTCAGGTGTGGGCCACCATGATCAATTTCTTTCTTTGTAGCAATGGTCTGTCCTGAGATAAAAGAGTTTCTCCCTCCCACTCCTGCCTCTGCTTTGGGCTGCTAGGATCACAAGCCTGTGGTATCACATCTGCTTTTAGATTAGAATCTTTTAAATTAAAAATTGCAATGATTCTTTGAAGACAGAAGTACTGTCTACAATTCCATAGCTATCCTTAAAATCATGTAACTAATACTTTTCACATAATTGGTGCTTTAATTTAAAGGTAAATAGATGTTAAAGTGGCAAAAATATTGCTTTTCAATACTATAGGTATCGGATAGATATTCCTTGAAGGATGACAATGCCAATAAAATGCCATTTTCGAAAGACACTATGTTGAGTCTATCTTTATTGAGACCTCAATGCAACTACATGTTTTGCAAAGAATGTTTCTCTGTTTCTTTGGGAGTTTACCTCTTTCTCATGTCTTGTTAAATTGCAATCTTTCTCTGAGATCTACCAGTAATCACAGGAGTCCAATATGAGTGAAGAAATTTAAGTGGAACTTTCATTTTCTAGAGATTTTCCTCCATGTGATTATTGAGGTAATGGAAGGTAATCAGCACATGCTAGAGCCAAAAGGAAGGAAAACTTATGCTGAAAACATGGCTGACAAGACAAGGTGAGGATGAGAACAGGAAAGGGAGGAGCAGAAGCAACTCAGGGCCCCAAGGATTCCTTCAGCTGCTGGATTCTGCTCTTTGGAAGGGAAACTCTGAAAACTTATGAAGTCAAAGAAATCGCTCTATACACACTTCTTTTGTCCCACATTTCTCAGTTTTATTTTATTTCTCTGCTTGCAAACTTGAACTAACTCATTGAAGTACAAATAAGAGCACTTGCTTAGCTTAGAAAATGCTCACAGAATACTTACTTTTAACTGTAGCCAGCTGCATTTTTTCTTTTATTAACTTTCTTTTTATTTATTCTTTGTGGGTTTCACATCATCTATCTCGGTCCGACTCATTTCCCCATCCTTTCATATCCACCCTCTGTTCTTGAAATCACCACCCCCCATAGAATAAAATTTAAGAGAATAAAAAAGAAAAAGAAAGAAAGAAAGAGAAAACTTGTCACGGAGGATGCATTGTGACATAGTGAGTCACGGAGTATATATTTTTGTCCATATACCTTTACTTTCAAGTGTTGTTTATAAAGAGAGTCATTGGTTTGGTTCGAGGCCTCTGGTTTCTACTATACTATTAATGCTGGGCCTTTCATGGGGACTCCTCTTGTGTATCCTGTTGTTGTCCTATGTCATGGAGTTCTTCAGTTTGGGGTCCACAGGACCAGCCCGTTCATGTGCTCCAGCATATCATAGATGGGGTAGATGTTGGGTAGGCCAACTGACAACCCTGGTTTGGGGCCTGAGCCATTGCAGGGTCGGCCAGCCCACCAGCTCTACTATCGGTGAGTTCTCAAGCATTGCCACGACAAGTTCACCCCTTGCAGCTCTGAGCGAGGAGCAGGGCCAGTCCTCAGGCTTTCACATCCTCAGTGTCAGTTCTCCCACACCTGGTGATGTGGGTTTTCCCTCTGTATGCTGTGCTTACCATTAATGAATAAAGAACTGCTTTGAGCCTATAGCAGAGCAGGGCGGGGTGGAGCAGAGCTAGGCGGGGAGGACTGGACAGAATGCTGGGAGAAAGAAGGGCAGAGCCAGAGAGAAGACATGTAGCCCCACGGAATACAGATGCCAGAACTTTAGCAGGTAAGCCACAGCCACATGGCAATACAGAGATGAATAGAAATGGGTTAAATTAATATGTAAGAGTTAGTCAATAATAAGCTAGAGCTAATGGGCCAAGCAGTGATTTGGGTAATACAGTTTCTGTGTGATTATTTTGGTTCTGGGTGGCCCAGATCAACAAGCGGCCACCCTCCAACAACCTGGACCATCAGGGTCAGATCTACTGTGCTGCCCAAGCAAGGTGCAGGGGTCCACACTTCTGAGTTGTGTAAACCAGCTGCATTTCTTGTAAATCCTTTACAGTATTACTCTGTGATGTACATTGTTGTGACATGAACATGGAATGTATATCCAGAAAAATGAAGCAATCACATTCATGTAAATAGCATTAAAACTCTAAGAAGCAAGAATATGGAGATTAATTTTGTTTTTATTTTTGTAAGGGCAGTACTGTCATATTTTTGTTTTGAAGCCAATATGCTAACAGAGGCAAAAAGCGCTTTAAGAATAAAAAGGAAAATTATATAAGAAGCTGGATTTGAAAAATTTCTTTTTCTCCCTTCAATTTTCTAATTTGATCCACCATGTCAACAGGAATTAAAAGCAGCAAAGCCCAATGCATTCAAATGCGTGGGTAGCAAGGCCATGGCAAACATACATCACCTATCACAACTGGCTTGTTCATAGTCTATTGATTTTTCACTGTGTTGCATAAATAGACAGGTTAGTCACATAGACAGAGGTCAAAATACAGAAAATGAAATCTTATTTAACAAATAAATCATACAATGCTCTCTGCCTATTTCTATGACCCAATATGTAACAGCAACATCAACTGTAAATTATGACAGGTCAATATTATTGAAGATGGAATAAAATATCAAAATCAACCTAGGCTATGTAGGTAATAGTCACTCTAGGAGAAAAAGCTCTTAAAGAAGGAGAAATCTTCAACTCTAATTACTCTTTGTGGATTTCCAAGTTTCACCAGAATTGTTATGGAAACCTTTAAGATTTAAAGCATAGGACAAAAGCACAGGTGGTAGACTAAAAGTCAGAAGCAAGGTTACTTTGGCTGTTACTATTTATGTTGTTCCCTCACCCTAGCCTCTGCACCCTTGAGTCAGAATTCTCCACAGATAGTAAAGTTGTGTGTCGCCTTTTGTCTTTCCTTGTCCTTCACACAGCAGCATTTTTTAAATCATGCTCCCCTTCAGATTTTCTCTGTCAAGTTGCATAGTTACTAATGCAGAAGGCTCTGTTAAGTAGCTGCCAGGGGTGGAGCCCATCACCATTCAGGTAGCCTGCCTCCCTCTGGGTCAGTGTGCACTCTCTTCCTTCTTTAACAAACAAATGACAATTGCAGAAGAGAAGGATCAAGATTGAGTCCAGATACCTTAAAGGTTTGGTTTCCATTTCTCTTACAAAACAGGAAGTTCTACTTCCCCACTGCTTCCTTTGAAAAATGTATGACCTGTTCCTAATGTGCTGGGATTTGGATAGAGGGTGGGGAAGAGAGTGCTTATCCTCCTGATCCTAAGTTACAAAGTGCTCACACTGGTTTAAATGTTTTAATTCAGTTCCACAGGTTACGAATGATATGACTTTGTTTGTTTTGCCTTGAATGAATCCCATAACTCCAAATAAAATAAATATAATAAAAAAGCAAATAAAATATTAAGAAGCAGAATGAACTTGTGTTTTGCTAAGACAGTCTCCCTGTCCATTGGTTTAGTCTCATCTTATTATTTGCATGCTGATCTTGTTCCTGTTCCAGAAAGCTATTAGGGTCAAGCAAGTGTTTTACATGCTATTTTCAAAAGCTTAAAATTAAAAGCTTATTCATTTGTGAGAACTGCATTTTAAAATTCTTTTGAATTAAATTCTATGTATCATTTTACTTTAGACTTGTTAGTGCTGAATATTCAATGACATTGCATTTCCAGGTTTTCCTGAAGTTCTATTTTTGAATCTCTTGTCTGATCATGCCACTAAGTCATGTTAGCAGTGTGTTGAGTCTCTTCCTATTTCCTTTACTACATAATTTGCAGACATAAAATGTAGTTTTTCTTGCTGTTATTGTAAGTGACTTCCACTTACTAGACAATGTGTGGTATATTGACGCAATGATTGATTGAGGGAGAGTTCAAGGACATTTGTGTGTAAGAGCTGATGAATTTCTTAAGCCTATCAATTTTAAGCCTTTTCCTTTTCTTCCCCAAATGAGCAAACACACAAATGTTACTTAATGACAACTAGTGACTTGAATTTATGGATTAAAGAATTAAAGTGCTTATTTAGGGAATCCATCAGAAGATGACCTGCCACCACTGCCTTGGTATAGCATTTATAAACTCCTTTCTTATTCTTTTTAAAAGCTAACACAGGGTGGCTAAGCAGTATCATTTTGGAATAAATACCACTCATACACAGCAATAATTTCAATATATTTATTCCTCATCAGTGGATAAGGTCATTCACAGAAGACATGGGTTATTAAAACCACAGTACAAGGGTTAGAAGTTATTGTCAGTGAGGCCCCAAAGATCTCCAGAACAACAAAGACTATGGCAATAGCTCTTGGTTACCCACCATGACTGCATGGTAAGTCCCCTGTTGCTGAAGACATCATTTGGTTCGGGTGACTCAGAAACTTCTTCCCTTCTTTCTAACATCCATAGGTTCCATACAGTCTGCTAGGAGAATAAGACACAGGTGCTCTTAC
>PVIU01015136.1:0-49437 GCA_004026605.1 Ondatra zibethicus
AGGGTTGCCCGCTCCTCTCTGCTCGGCTCCGTGGGACAAAGGAGGCCCCCTAGCAGGGGACTCGCCCTTCCCCCAAGGCCTCAGCCCGGGTGGGCCGAGCTCAGGTGCAGCCGGGACAGGGTCCAGATGAATCCGCGGAGGCTGGTTGGGCGAGGTTCTCGGTCCCAAAGGCAGGCCTACTGAGGGTTGCCCTCTCCTCCCAGGGTTTCTCTATAGCTCTAGCTGTCCTGAAACTCGCTCTGTAGACCAGCCTGGCCTGAAACTCACAGAGATCTGCCAGTCTCTGCCTCCCGAGTACTGGGATTAAAGGCCTGGCAGCATTTGGCTTTTTAAGACTTCAACTTACCACAGGGCTGTAGAAACGGCTCAGTGGTTAAGAACACTGACTACTCTTCCAGAGGACCTGGGTTTAATTCCCAGCACCCATGTGGCAGTTCACAACTGTCTGCAACTCCAGTTCCAAGGATCTAACACCCTTACACAGACACAAATGCTGACAAAGCACCAATGTACATAAAATTAAATTAAATAATAAAAAAGACTTCAACTTTACCAACACAGAACTATGCACAAACTAACAGGGATACTTAGTTGATAGTTTTTATTTTTGGTTGTGAGCCTAGCCTTTAATGGCTGAGCCATCTCTCCAGTCCGAGTTGATAGTTTTTAAAAACACATGAGTATGAGTTAGTTGCTCAGTAGTGAGGCTAAACAGTTCTTAAGTTTCTGAGACTGATCTCTACAGAACCAAGGGCAAATTGTTCAATATTTCAGTACTTTGCCTTTTGCAGTTAAAAATGTGGATAATATTTACAGAAGATAATCTTGAAGTGATTTACAAATCTCTAAATAAATGTCAAGTTCTACAGCTTAGAATTTTATGTCATTTTATACAATCCCTTGTATGAATAGAGACAAATTTTAAGGTTGTGTGGCAAGAATATCTATAACAGGAATTAACCAGGGATACTTAATGCTTCATTTGAAGAAAACTTTTCTTCCTCCTTCCTTGAGTGTTGCTGGAAGCTGCTGTTCCTGTCCTAACCTTGCCAATATTTGATTACCTCCTCCGCCTTGGGGAAAGTATTAGTAAGCAAATTTGGCACAGACACAACTGCCTGAGGGCCAACAGATGTCACAAGAATCACATTGTTCATGCCCATCATGGATGTGGGGCACAAGCATAGTCAAGGAAACGTGGGTAATTGAGATGGGGCTTTTTAAGGCATTAAGCTAGACCAGAAGTACTTATTTGAGCCAGCTGTGGTGATACATGCCTGACACTTAGGAGGCTGAGGCGGGAGGATTGAAAGATGGAGGCCAGGTTGGACAACCATTACATAGCAAGATCTTGTCTCAAAAAGCAAAACAAAATAAACAAAACTTTTTTCAAATACGTATACTCAAAAATGCTCCCTGTTGCTGGCTGTGGTGGCGCACACCTTTAATCCCAGCACTTTGGAGGCAGAGGCAGGAGGGTTTCTGTGAGTTCAAGGCCAGTCTGGTCTATGAAGCGAGTTCCAGGACAGCCAAGGCTGTTACACAGAGAAACCTGTCTCGAAAAACCAAGATAAATAAATGTTCCCTGTCAAATATAAATAACGTTTGGCTCCCATAAATCTGTCCTATCATATTATCCATCAAATGGCATTATATACAATTTGCATTGTCTGTAATCTGTAACATGCCATCATGGGAGCAATGAATGGGATTGCAGGTGTTGGGGACAAGGCACACTTTGAATAATCAACCTTTCTGAGCCTTAGTCTGTTTTACAAAATGGAAATAGTGATTAATTTTCATTTCCCAAGAAGCATGAAGACTGAATGATAATCTAACATCATGGAGCACTTATTTGTTTTGTTACATATCTATTTTTGTAGTTCTGTGAGCAAACCCAGATCCTCCTGCAAGCTAGGCAAACACTCTGCCATTAAACCCCACCCCCAGCTAGAGAGCACTTACATACTCTTCATAATACTCAAGGCTTGGTACACACTGAACCAATAGTAATTAATATTTCAAGAGCAAAGCTCTAAAATATTGGTCAATCTTCAAACAGATGGTCATTCCTGTTTAGTCAGGAATCTAGATAACACGGAAACAAATACATCAGCTCTCCTACCTCAAAATGTCATTATCAGGGTGAGAGAGGTCATGATCACAAAATATCCAGAGAAGGAGCCAACCACAGAAAGTTGAAGGTGTCCAATATTTGCTTTACTCAGCCTGAGAAGCTTTAATTATTTATTGTTTTCATGTGAAAAAGCTGTTAACACTCATGGAGTTATATTCCTGGCTCTATACCCAACATTTGACTTGGATCTTATTTGATCTCAGCCTCATGGTTATTAGTTATCCCACTTCACAGATGAGATTCAGGAACTCTGAGGCATTACATCTTAAATCTTAGTAAACATTCAGTGAGCAGCGGGAGGTATTACTGCCAATTTTTCCTTTCACTCTGGTACCTCAATAGTTTCTTCAAGTGTGTTGTGAAAAACACTGAGATAAAAATGCTTTCATGATGTCAGAGCACTGCATTATGAGAAATTATGGAAAAGTCTACAGTATTTTTTGATATTTTCTTAGACTCTTACTACCCATTTTTTGTGACTGTAATTTATCTTCTAATAGCATCATGATTCATACTCATTCGTGAGTATTTCTAATCCCCTCCTTCTTTTCTTTCCCTTTAAAAACAGAACAAAAGGAAGAAGGAGAAAAAAAAAAAGAATCTGGAGACAGCAAGGTGGCTTAGCAGGTAGAGAGGTGTTTACAGCTAAGCCCACTGACCTGAGTTTGGTCTCCAGAACACACATGGTAGAAGAACTGAATCCTGCAAGCTGTTCTCTGATCTCACACATGTACACTCAAACACATATTTTTAAAAAAGGTATAAAAGAAAAACACCCCACAGTCACTTAGTCTTGACAGGAATTATTTACTAAAGGCTAACATTGTCTTCACGGGCCTGTTTGCTAGAAGCTACACTACTGCAGACAAAAATCACTGGGTGCTTTAATGACCCCATGGTAGTCCACAGGGAATCTGTAATCAAGACTACTGATAACTTTCTAGTCTATCATTTATACTTTATATACATATATATTAGTCATGAGAGAGATGTTTTTGCTTTATATATTGAAATAATACTTAAATGAGAAAAATATTTGTGGTATGATCCACTTCATTTCACTCTTATCTTTTTTTTTATTCAAGGTTATGCTTCTGAGACAGGGCCACGTGGATATATGTGGACTGAGTTTATTCCTACAAACAATATTTCACTGTGACAGTGTTAGGTGTTCCCCTGGATGAGCTACAGTATCCAGATAGTTAATTCTGAGAAATTGCCACAGAAGTATTTTGTAGATGTAGTTAATATATCTACTAACGGATGGCAAATGCAATTCTGGGTGGATGTCATCTAATCAGCTGAAAGGCCTTACCAAAACTGAGTTGTCACTGTGATACACCTTCCAGCCCTACAGTGCTCACTCATCACCGTCCACAATAAGTCAGCTTCCTAAAACGTTTTGCACTTTTTAATGGAAACACATAGAAATGTACACATACTCATCATATAAAAACATTGCATTTTGTTCACTGAGTGGCAAGTTGATTCTTGTAAGCTTGTGGTACCATTAATGCAGTAATAAACTGTATGCCTCCTCTATGCAGGGGTAAGAACTTAAGTGAAAACAGAATTTCTGAGACAGAGTATGTGACAGATTTTATTACATAGACCACCAAACTGGAAGAAAGTGGCTGCAGCAATTTGTACCCCATAATTGCTACATAAAATACTATTTTGCCACATCTTTGCCAATATTTTCAATTATCATACTGTTTTTCCAACTGATAGGTAAAGGACAAGACCACTACAAAAATTCCAAAGCTGTTTTCAATGTCAGTATTAAAAGTCTATATATCTGGCAACTGGACTTATATCTCAGTTGGTAGAGCTTGTCTTATATACATGAGGCCCTGGGTTTCATCCCCAGTACCTCAAAACAGAAACAAAAACCCAAACTACACAGAAGAGACACAATATAATATAATTTTACCAGGTAGCTCCTGGTAAAATCTGATGGGATTTATCTTCAGTTCTTATGTTTAATTTTTGTTATTTTAGCAGCAGGGTATGAGGAAGAGATACTTCAAACTGGGCCATCCTCTGCAACTGAAATTCCACACTCCACCCCAGAACTGAGCTCCAGGTTCTTCATAAACTGCAAGTCTAAAGTGCCAAATCAATTCCTCCATGGGGAACAGTACTTGCTCCTCCCAGATGAGGGCTGTGCTGTGGACCAGCCCACTGGATCGCGGCTTATCTCTCAGCTACCTACCCTGACTCTCTTCCTCCCACAGACAGCAGCAACTGCAGCCTTCCTCTCTCCTTCACTCTCGCCGCACTCCTGCATCTTCCTCATTACTTACATGATATTACCTATCTGTTTATTCCCGGTCACCTATCTGAAAGTACATGTGAATTAAGGTCAAGGACCTGAGTTTAACCCCCACTGCACAGCTATTATCAGGAACAGGAGCAGTGCCAACCCTCAACGTCTCACAGTGAATGAGGTGGCAGTTTTGGAAGTCAGTATATACAGATGTATGTGTTCATGTTGGATCCCCTGCTTACTGTCCTTTCAGCTCCACAGGCACATCTGAACATAACCACTATAGACACAATGGCCCTATGGGCCAATTAGCCATGAAGATCAAGCATGAGATAATGGGGCCACTGCTAGCAACTTCATTAACTCAAAGTAAAAGCTTCACTAGAGAATCATAAAAGAAGCTAAAAGGCTCTGTCCTCTATCTACTAAGGTTTAACAGGCTTGCAAAATCTGAAAATAGCAGGGCTTTCCTTGTGTTTTGCTTCCAAACCCTGTGTCCTTCCTATCATTTAAATCACCTTATTACCAATAACATGTCTCTTAAAAAGAGTACCTTATTAAAAAGAGTACCATCTAAATGTCTATTGACTAGTGAATATAAAAACAAAATGTGGTGTATTCATACAATGAAATATTATTTGACCATTAAAAGGCACCAAGTAAGACACATACTCCAGCATGGATGAATTCTATTATGCTCGGTAAAGAAGCCAATCACAAAAGACCACAAATTGGGCTGGGGAGGCAGCTTCAAGGTATAACATTTGTCTAGTAGGTAGGCCCTGGTTTCAATCTGCAGTACCAGAAAGAGGAGGAGGCAGGGACATTGCCATGTATATAAAATAACCAGAGATGAAGACTCTATATGAAATAATCAGAAAAGACAATTGCTTTTTTGTTATTTTGAGACCTGGTCTCATTATACAGACCAGGTTTGCTTGGTTCTCATTAGGTAACCCATGATGGCTTCAAACTTGCAATCCTCCTCTCTTAGCTTCTAGAGTGTTGGGATTACAGTTATCCCGTCAGGTCAAAAAAGATAGGCCTATAGAGAAAAAAATACAGTGTGGGTTGCCTAGAACTGGGGGGAAGGGCGGGAGGAATCACAGCAAATGGGCATGAAGAATGTATACACTTTAAATGAGTGAATTTTGTACTATGTAAATTATAACTCTTATAGCCTTTAAAAAAAACAACATATTAAAAAAGATGCAAACACAAAAACCCTTTGAAAGGTGGGGAGTGGTTCAGTGAATAAAAGCATTTGCCACCAAGCCTGATGACCTGAATTCAATTTCTAGAACCTACATGGTGGAAGGTAAGAAAGGATCCCTGAAAGTTGTCCTTCGATGTCCATATATGCACCATGGCACATATGACTCCCTCAACAATCAAATGTTGGTGTAGGAGGGTCTTCTATTTGTGTATTGCCCTCATTGGTTAAATAAAGAAAACTGCCATGGCCTTTTGATAGGGCAGCCCTTAGGTGGGCGGAGTAGACAGAACAGAATGCTGTGAGAGAGAAGGCAGTGTGGCAGACGCAGACGCCATGCTTCTCCAGCACAAGACGGACACTGGTTAAACTCATGCCGGTAAGCCACAACTCAAGTGGCGATACACATTAATGGAGATGGGCTAAAATAATATGTGAGAGTTAGCCAATAAGGGGCTGGAGATAATGGGCCAGGCAGTATTTAAATGAATACAGTTTCCGTGTAATTATTTCAGGTACACACCGGGAGCCGGATGGCACAAGGGGCCCGGCGCCGGAAACGCAGCCCGAGCCCCTCATTACTACAAAATGTTAAAAACAAAAGAAATTGGCAGCTTAGAAAAGTAAAAAAATCACTTTGCTAAAGATTCACTCTACATCCTTAAGGCTATGAGACAGCACAATGCATTTGCTTATTCCTTGGTTGTAGCTAAACAGTCCACATATAGATAGATAGATAGATAGATGATCTAGCTGTGCGGGGTGTGTGTGTGTGTGTGTGTGTGTGTGTGCGCGCGTGCGCGCGCGCACGCCAGAGAACAACCTCAGGCATTCCTTAGGTACTGCACACCTTATTTATTTATTTAGACATTCTGTCACTATCCTGGGGCCATGATTAGACTAGACAGCTGGCCAAAGAGCCCTCAAGATCTGCTTGCCTTTTCTTCTCCAGTGCGATTATAAGTGTGTACCACCATGCCTGTTTTTTTAATTTTTTTTTATTTTTTTAGTGTGTGTTCTGGGGCTCAAACCTAGATTCTCATGCTTGCCTACTGAGCTGTCTTCCCAGTTGAAGTGAGATGTCTCAAGATAAGGTCACCCACTGTCCTTAGTGAACACTGGTTCAGGTTGAGTGGAAAGCACTCTCAGCCTGAAAGTGTTTATGCTCATGTCGTCTGCAGCAACTGCCTCCTCTCCCACGGTAAAAATCAATTTGGCCCATTAGCAGAAAATGATTAACACATCTGCTGGATTAGCATTTGTCTTTCTAGCTATGAGTGGAGAAGGTGTTTGGCAAACATTTGCTTCCAGAAAATATAACCTTACTGTGTCCTTCTATAAAGGGAATTTCCATAGGAAACACCCAGCCCCCAGAGAAAACCCTTCATTGATCATTCATCATAACTTCAACATTATTTTCCCATCTTCCATAATCCAGTTTTTGTTACATAGAACTCTTTCTGCAAAAATAGTTCTAGGTGCAAAGGTCACGTAGGAGGTCCTATAGGCTCACAAGGATCTGTCCCTAGCCACACAGCCTGAGTGAAAAGAAGCTACAGGGGCAGTGGACAGGAAGTGCAGGGATGGCTTTCTGTTTAGAAGAATATTTTTGAGTAGTCAAAGGAGCACCTCTTAGGTCCTGAGATTACCAAAAATCAATCAAGAAATCAGAAGCCAGTGTGATCACCCAGAACACAAGTCTGTATCGTCAGATGCAATTCAGCTTCCATGAACTTCTATTGCCTAAACAATTTTTAGGGATGAGTATATAGCTCAGTTGGTAGAGCGCTTGCATTCCATGCTTTGTTCATTTCCAGCACCATATAAAACAGTTGTAGTGGTGTAGGCCTGCAATTCCAGCACTTGGGAGGTGGGGACAGGAAGATCTGGAATTCAAGGCTAGCTTCTATTACATGAATCAGCCTGGGCTACATGAGACCCAACTTCAAACAAACAATACAGAAACAGATTGCTGTGAGGTATCCCCTATTCCCTACTTGTTTAGGCAACAAAGACTTGTCTGAAGCTAAAGCACAAACAAAAAGTCTCCTTCATCACAGAGGTAGGAATGAGAAAGTTATAGCTGTTCCTATTTTTTGAGTAAAATTTTCAGGGCTGTCAAAATTATTTTTCAGAGCAACAAAATTATCTGACTAATATAGAAAATCTAGTTTCTCAATTATTGTATTTTTTAATAACATAGGTGATGTGGAAGGGAACATTTGTAATTCCAGCACCCAGGAAGTAAAGAAACCAAGAGAATCATGTCAACTTCAAGGCTACATAGTCTACATAGTGTGAGTTCCAGGAGCTAGGGCTACATTGTAAGACTATACTTAAGAACAAAAAAACAAAGGTTGGTGAGATGGCTGTGCAGGTAAAGGTGCTTGTAATCAAGCCTGATGACTTGAGTTTGATCCCTGGAACACACATGGTACAAGGAGAGAACTAACTTCCAGAAGTTGTCTTCTGATACACACACACACACACACACACACACACACACGCACGCACGCACGCACGCACGCACGCACACATGCATGCACATACAATGGCATATTTCTGCTGACACACACGATTTTAATTTAAAAAAGAGCAACAACAAAAAACAAAAAACATGGAAGGAGATAATCAGGTGTGATGTGTTATATGCCTATAATGACAATACTTGGGAGACTGAGGCAGGAAAATTCAGAGTTCAGAGCCAGCCTGGGTTAGCAAGGCATTGTCCCCCCCCAAACAAAAATTAAATAACCAAAGTAACTTAGAGAGGCATGCATAGGTATTCTGACTTCACAACCATCTAAAAAGTAAAAAAAATGACATCTGGTTCAAGTCTAGAAAATTGTATTTTACTTTAAACATTAGAGTTTAATATTCGTGTCAGGGAAGAATTATTCTAAGCCTGTCTTCATAATTCAAATACAAGTGATTATATCAAGAACTGGAGAACATGTATACTTAAATTTCATCCTACTAACTCTGTAAAGTCCTCCCATTGAGACATTTAAAAACAACACTAAAAACTAGACATTTATACAACCTTTATTAGAAGCCCACATCAAACTTGGTCCTATGCTAGCTCCATTCATATATAAGATGAATGAAGAGAATTCCAGTTGATGGCCAAATAGAAAAATGGGTATGAATAATACCAAGGCAATCCAAATAGGAGATAGAAAAGGGTAAAAACGCAAATACTGGGCTAGGAAGATAAACTTATTACTTGCAGTGCAAGAAAGAAGACCTGAGTTTGGACCCCCAGAACTAACATGAAAGCTGGCTGTGCAGTGCAGTGTCTGCAATCCCAATGCACTCCTATGGGGAGACAGAAGGTAAAGATAGGACAATCCCTTGACACTTCCAGGCCAGATAGCTTGGCCTACACAGTAGCAAAACAACAGAAACCTGTCCCAAACAATGTCAGGAAAGACATGGGAGGCTGTCCTCTGATCTCCATATGTGTGTTGTGATAGACACACAACTGCACTCATTCACATGCATTCATGCTCACATATACCCATACAATGCAAGCACATACACACACACTGTATACATACAAATATTTTAAATGTTACTTGCATATCACTTGAAATAGATAATTTTATCACAGAAAAGTCATATATGGGAGCCAGTGAGATGGTTCAGCAGGTAAAGGGGCTTGCCACTATGCCTAGTAATCTAAGTTTGATTCCTGGGACCCACAAACTGGAGAGAATCAACTCCATAATATTGTCCTTTAACCTCAAAAAGTGTGTCATTGCATACACACATATCCCCAATTTTTTTTGAAAGCAGACATTAAAGAAATAATAATTGTGTAATTCATGGGTTTCAAATAACTGTCTAAGAGTACACTAGATCATTTGGTTAAATAGTCTTACCTGCCTGCTTGCTGTTTATTTTTCCTGCTTGCTGTTTTTAAAAGGTCATGTCCTGGTATAAAAAGCAGCAATAAGCCAGGTGTAGCTTTAATCCCAGGACTTGGAAGGCAAAGGCAGGAGGAATTCTATAAGTTCCAGGTTACTCTGCCTACATAGTGAGTTCCAGGCCAGCCAGAGTGACAGACTAACACTTAAAGAAAAAAAAAAAAAAAGCAAACAATGGATTTTCAGGAAAGGATGGTTTATATGCTAGGCTGAATTTGTTTAGAAATCCCCCAAAGTACTCAACAGCAACAGGAACTTTATCAGATCAAAGTACACTCATTTCATACAAGTACTGTTTGTTGTTTTAAGTTCACCAGTTCCTTCCAAGTACAATTCTTAAAGTAATGTGTGGAATAACTAGTGAGTCCCCATCGAAGAGACTGATCATTCTAATGTGCATTAAAATTGCAACCCTTGTAATCAAGAGAAAAAATTTTAGATAATCAAGTAATTTTTTGTTGTTGTTGTTTTTCAAGTCAGGGTTTCTCTGTAGCTTTGGGGCCTGTCCCGTAACTAGCTCTTGTAGACCAGGCTGGCCTCAAACTCACAGAGATCCACCTGCTTCTGCTTCCCGAGCGCTGGGATTAAAGGCGTGTACTACCACTGCCCAGCTGATAATCAAGTAATTTTAAGACAGCTCACAATCTTTATTTACATTCTCAAATTGAAGGATGAGGGAATAAAAATCTATTTTAAATATATGCTTTTTAAGATTCATGTGTATGTATTGTACTGAGTGTTGGTATGTACTTGTGAATTTGATCTCCTGGATCTGGAGTTACAGGTGGTTGTTAGCCACCAGTGTGGGTGCAGGGAACTGAACTTGGGTCCTCTGCAAGGGCATTATGTAGTCTTAACCATGGAGCCATCTCCACAGCCCAGAAAGTATGTAATTTTTGTGTCCCATCTACTTCTTTCATATATCCACCGTCTCGAAAACTTCTTACAGATTGCCTTAAAAAAAAAACAACTCTCTCAACCATAATCATTTCCTTTTTGCCCAATTCGGAAACAACAAAATCCAAAGAAATGAACAGACAAGCAAGGCCTCGGACTAGGCCTGGGGATCCTAGCTACTCAGGAGGCTGAAGCAAGAAGAACTTGAGTTCAAAGTCAGCCTGAGAAACTTAATGAGACCCTACCTCAAAAGAAAAAGCAAAAAGAGTACTGGAATGTAGCTCAAGTGGTAGAGCATCTGGGAGTATGGCTCAGTGGCAAACAGGCTAGCATGCAGGAGGCTGTGATGTTATCCCTAGTAAAACACAAAAAAGAAAAAGAAAGTTAAAAAAATAAAGAAACAAATATAAAAAGGCAGCACCCTTCCGGGACAGGTCAAAGAAACAATCAATCAATGGCACTCAAAGCTGAGGGCAAGAGCTGGAAGTGTGAAGCTTTGGCAGTATTCTTCTGTCATTAGCTATGCAGACCCTGTTGCTTTATTCTCCACTGTGGTTTCTGGTGGTGACCACAGCATCTGGGCACAGCTGTGGTAATTCAGGAAATAGCTGATGCTTGGATGCTTGTGGTAAGCTTGGTATAAGTATAACAGACAACAGGTGCTTGAAACAAGGCAGTTGTTATTATTGCCACTTTCTCAGTCCCCTTGGTTAAGGAGCAAGTAACAATTTAGGTCACCAGAATGTTATAGTGATATTTCATTTGTACTTTAATAAATAAAGCTTGCCTGAAGTTCAGAGAGTAAAACAGCTGTACTAATCAGCCTTACAGACCAGGTAGTGGTGACACACACCTTTAATCTCAGTAGCCACACTAATTTTCCATAAAAACAAGGCGGTAGTGGTGCATACCTTTAATCCCAGCACTAGAGAGGGAGGAGACAGCTCTCACTCACAGTCTCATTCTGAGATTCCTGGAGGTAGAATCACCATATCGGACTGAGGTAGCGGTAAGAGCTAGTAGCTGGCTGTTTTGCTTTTCTGTCCTTCAGGTTGAACCTCAGTTTCTGTCTCTGGGTTTTTAACTGTGCTACAGAATGTGATCAGTACCAATCTTCAGTATTTATCCTAAAGACTGTACATACAAATATCTCTGAGTTCTTACCCTGCCTTAGAATAGTGAAGGATTAAAATGATTGCTTAAGGAGTATATAGCTAACTAGCGTAGGGGAAATGTGTGTTGATAATTTCAGCACTGATCTTTTATCAAATATTTATCTAGCTCAATCCATGCATCACTCACTCCTCTAGATACTGAGAATAGCAGTAAAAAATGTAGGAAATCAATGCTTGCATGATGATTGCAGTCTAGTTAACATACACTACTCCTACAACTAACATTAACTGAACACCTACCATGTGCCTGACATTATTTTACTGCCACATTTGAACCTAGGAGTAACCTCATAAGTAAACACTATTTTTAAAATTGTTTTTAAATTATGTATATGTGTGTGCCTATGAGTGCAGGTGCCTGGTGGAGTCCAGAAGAAGCCATCAGTTGTCCTGGAACTGGAGTTATAAGGAGTTGTGAGTCACCTGACATGGGTGTTGGGAATTGAACTTGGGTTCTCTATAAGAGCAGTATGTGCTATTAACCACTGATTTATCTCTCCAGCCTTGAAGCACATTACTGTCTTTATTTATAGGAGAGAAAATTGAAGCATAAGGCAAACAGCGGAAGATGGTATTATTAAGTATCAAATATGGGATAACATAATAGATGCATTGGTTAACTGAAGAAATCTTCTCAATGGGCACAACATTTTGATAGATCTTTAGTAAGAACCAGGTTTTAGTCAGGTGTGGTGACACACTCCTTTAATCCCGTTACTTGGGAGGCAGAGGCAGGGGGATCTTTGTGAGTTTGAGGCTAGCTGGTCTACAAAGGCAAGTTCCAGGACAGCCAAGGCTCTTACACAGAGAAACTTGCCTTGAAAACAAAACCAAACAAAACACCAAGAAAAGAAAGAAAAAAAAATCACGTTTTATACATTTAAAATATTTTGCACACTTAGAGATGCAATGTACTAACAAACATGGTTGATATCCTGTACCTCAAGCTGCTCCAAGTAATGACACTCATGCTAACAAATAAATTAAAATTCATTTGTTCATTGTATATGTTCATATGTGTGTGTGGTGTATGAACACCTATGTGTAAGTGGTTTGTGTGCCTGTGCACACATGGAGGCCAGGAGGATGGGGTATTCTGCTCTTTCACTGTCTTCTTTTCTGGAGACAAGTAGTGGTGCTAGCTAGGCCAGTGGCCAGTGGTTCCTGCCGTGCTCCTGTCTTCACCTGCACAGTGCTGCTGTTACAGGCGAGCATGTGGCCATTCTGGGTTTTACATGGGCACTGGATTAGAACTCAATTTCTCATGCTTTCACAACAAGCTTTCTTCCCATTGAGCTGTTTTTCCAGACCCCCGTGTCTGTCCTGAGTACTGTGCTCTAATCAGATGAACTTCCCATACTTTTCACAGGCTATCACTAGTTTTGAACCTGTCCAGTACACAGCTGAACCTAGAAAGAAATCAACTATTGGCAATGGGAAAAACTTTTAAAACAGTCTTAAGAATTGTACTTTGAATGTTTTCTATTTAATTTCTATTGCAATTGTAGTTTCAGATTAGTAAGCATCTCAAATATCCCTACATGTAAAATTTAAGAGAAAAATATAAGACTTTAAGATTTTTAAAGTTTAAAGGTTAACTTACAAAACAGGTAGCAAGTAACAAGTTTTACCTCAGTTCCAATATATTTAATTGAAATGGAATCTATATGTCTATTTCTGCTTATTTTTGGTGAAACATACAAGTAACCATTTCAGGGCCAAAGAGATGGTTCAGTGGGTAAAGGCACTTGCTTTCTAGCCTGCTAACTAACCCTAATTCAAGCTAAGTTTGATCTCTGGACCTCACATAGTGGAAGAACTAATTCCAAGTTGTTCTCTGACCTTCTTGGGTCTTGATACAAAAATTGTGAATACTCAAGAAGGTAAGAGTGTAGAAAGGGCAAGTTTTGTTTCCTGCTGCCTTCCACTTAACTTTTTTGTTAAAGATTTTATTTTTAAATTTTTTTTTTTTTGTGTGTGTGTGTTTGCACATGTGTACATGCGAGTGCAGTGAGCGTGGAGGCCAGAAGACGGTGTTGGCTCACCAGAAACTGGAATTATAGGCAGCTGAGTTCTGGGTGCTAGGACCTAAACTAGAGTCCTCTTTCCAGCCCTTACTATACATTTTATAGTGAAGGGATTGTTACTACTTTAGAACTTTCAATCTCCAAAAAGGCAAATAAAGCAGTTGAAGCAACAAACTGAAGGGCATCTCAACCCCCTGCTATTTACAAATGTGCACATTCTTCAGCCTGTAAACAACCCTTTAGATCTTAAAGGTTTGCTCATCTATTTTACTCCTGTTTTGGGAGCATACCAGCAACATAACCCAGCCCCATCGCCAGAAAGGGAGAGAAAACTGAAACATTTTATCTCATTTACACTTGTTTCACCTTTATCAACAAAGAGTTGAGGTAACTGTTAAAGTCAGTGACTAACCAGAAAGAGAATCAAAGCAGAGAAATAGATAACACTAAATTAAGACGGATGAAAACAAGAACAGAAGCATAGAGGTCTGATTGTTCACAATGCCATGTGATTACTATGTAAATACCATACGTTCCAAATTATAAATTACACTAATTGTGGTAGAAATGAAAGCTCAGGTGTTCTAGATAATGTCTATATTCTACATATTGTTAATAGGTATGCTTTTCTACTATAAACACATAAAATCTCTCTCTGTCTCTCTCTGAATTAAAAAGGAAGTGATTTTAAAACATCTCTATAACTGACTAAAGTTTAGGGTAAGGTATACTCACACAATGCATATTACAACATTATATGGTGCATATTTGCTTTAAAATGCAGCAACCTTTGGACCTACAGCTCCCTTCTGGGAATTTAATTTTCAAATCAACCTAGATTGGGGTAAAGCTTTATATGCAGCCATGCCCACTGCAGTGTCTTAATAGCAAAGTACTGGCAATGATCTATATCTAACAACAGGGCTGGATCAATAAATCATGAAGAATTTCAGAATACTGTAGAGTCATCAAAATGATGACTTTGGACTCGCCAAGATAGGATAGATATGGAGTATTTTCTCTCAATCTGTCAAATGCAAATGGACTAGACACTGTAAATGTATTTATTGCCTGTATATATTGCAAAAAGTTATTGTACTTATTGTATATAGTTTTTCTTATATTAATTATAGCCTTTTTTATTTTAGACAAAAAAGGAGAAATACGGTAGTGGTATATATTTTTTTTAATTTTATTTAATATATACAGTATTCTCAGTATTCTGTCAGAATGTATGCCTACACACCAGAAGAGGGCACCAGATCTCATTACAGATGGTTGTGAGCCACCATGTGGTTGCTGGGAATTGAACTCAGGACCTTTGGAAGAGCAGGCAGTACTCTTAACCACTGAGCCATCTCTCCAGCCCCCAGTAGTGGTATATTATTTGTTTTTTAATAAATAAAGGTTGCCTGAAGATCAGAGGGCAAAGCAGCCATACTAGTCAGCCACACAGGCCAGGGAGTGGTGGCACACACCTTTAATTTACATAGTGAGACAGTGTCTCAAAAACAAACAAAGAACAAAAAGCACAAAACAACCAAACAAAACATTTCCTGGACTACAGAGATGGCTTAGTGGATATAGTAACTATCAAGTAAGCATGAGGACCTGAGTTCAGATCTCTCAACACTATGTATGTAAACAACAAGTGTGGCAGCCAAGTCTGTAAACCCAAGGACAAGCGTATCCCAAGAGCTCATTGGTCAGCCAGCCTAGCATGATCCGTGAGCTCCAGGTTTAGTGAGAGGCCCTGTCTGAAAAAATACAGTGAAATGTAACTGAAGATGACACCTGATGTTGACATCTGGCCTCCAAATACATGCATACACATATGTATACATCCACACAATATATACACACATGCTCTTCCTACACACATATAGAGAGAGGGGGAGAGAGAGAATGAATCAGATAGACAGAGACACAAAACATTTCCTTTAGTAGATACCAGCACTGAAATTTCTTGATTACACTGTAACTCACTGAAACTGCTTTTAAAAACTAGCTTACAGTACCCATACCAATAAAATTTGTATATTTCCAAGAAAAGTTATATAGAAAGGTACTTTCATTAACACTCAATGAGCAAGAAAATCCAATTGACTGAAACTCTACATTCTATTCCAGTGTATTTAAATAGAACTCATCTAGGTATTGGGCATCCCTTCCATAATAAAACTTTTTAATGTATTCAGCTATGACAGTGTAGTCTCTAATAAAGTTAATGTTTTACTATAGTGAAAACTGTTAACAATAGAGCCTGAGAACCAAAATCACAATAGGTCCCGACTCTGTCTCTGACAGTGTCTCCTACCAGATCTATATAAGATCCTGCACAGAAACAGATCATCAGCAGACCTGGGGAAAACTTTTTTTTTTTTTTAAAGATTTATTTATTATATATACAACATTCTGCCTCCATGTCTGCCCGCACGCCAGAAGAGGGCGCCAGATCTCATTACAGATGGTTGTGAGCCACCATGTGGTTGCTGGGAATCGAACTCAGGACCTCTGGAAGAGCAGCCAGTGCTCTTAACCACTGAGCCATCTCTCCAGCCCGGAAAACATTTTAAATGTCAAATTTTCATTTACACATACCAATCAGACAGCAAAAATGAAGAAAGACCAACAATAATATCAGTTTTGGGCAAGCTTACAGAGCTACTAGAACTCTCATAGGATACGTATAGGGAAGTTGGGGAGTCAACCAGTACAACCACTATGGAAAACCACTCAGTACTTCCTACTAAATTTCAAGATCTAAATGCTTCACACTTAGTCGAGTTACTCCTGTGTGCATACCAAAGAAATACAAGGGTGTATGCCTATCAGACATGTACCCGAGTGCTATAAAGCATCATTTGTGACATCCTAGAAAAGTCTGAAAACAACCCAAAAATGCCTGTGATATATTCTTATGGTAAAATATCAATCAGCAACAAAAATGCGCAATGACAATTAATGTACCAATATGGATGAATCTGATAACCATACTGAATAAAAGACAGATAAAACAGCAAATACCATTAGAGGTTAGAAGAGTGACTTCCCATGCTGTATAGTAACCAGAAGATAACACAAGGGCAGTTCAGTGGGGCTTGTTTTAGTTTACTTCTTGATCTGGGTACTGGTTACATAGTGTTTACTTTGTGAATACTTGTGTCACAGGTAAGTTAAGTCAATGTTAGTGCAGTTTTGTGATAGTTTTTACTTTGTAACTGTAGAATAAACATCCACATGGAATGCTGAAGAAAAAAAATCCTCACAATTAATTCCATGCACACTAGGTTTCCTTTGCAAGTCTATGCAAGGCCAGACATAATGTTAAGTACTGAAAAATGTCACAAATATAAACTTAAAAGCTACCTAAAACTCACAGAGAATGCCATTGCTCTAAGTTGGCCCAACTTCCCTCACATCACAATAAAGGATGCTGCACAGCCATGTTACCATAGTTGTAAACTCCTTAGAAACAAAAACATGTTTTGATAGCAAAAGGCAAACTATTGTTTGTTCCCTTTATTTTACCAAACAAAAAGCTAAATTACTGGGCTGTTCCCATTCATATTCAAAACCTGGCAACTCTTCCTATTGTTCCCTTGCACAGGGTTCTCATATCAGATCCCCTTTTTAGTCACTGGATAGCTAAGAGCAAGTTGTCCAGACTTCTGCAAATCTCAATTTAACTTTAGGATACCTGAAGGAAGAAGAGTTCTAGGAAATGATAGAGATGCCAAATAGAGTACAGAGCAACAGAAATAAGTACACCTCAAAGGGCAGTTTTCTTTTTTCTTTCTTTCTTTTTTTTTGACTTTTTAAAAAAGCTACTGATTTTTAAAACAGATTTATTTTTATTTGTGTGTGTTTGTGTGCACACAACATGTGTGTGCAGGTGCCCAAAGAGGCCAAAAGAGGACATGGGATACCTTGGAGCTGGAGTTGCAAGAAGTTGTGAGCCATCCAACTTGGGTGCTGGGATCCAAACTTGGGTCCTCTGGAGGAACATTATGTACTCTTAATTAACTGCTGAGCCATCCATCTCTCCAGCACTTGTTTTTCACTTTTCTGAGACAGCGTTTTACTCTGTAGCCAAGGCTGTTTTTAACTCACAGCTATTCTCCTGCCTCAGCTTCCCCAGTGCTGTGATTAAAGGAGTAAGCCAGTATGCTCAGTTAGACAGGGTTCTTATAAAGCTTTATATACTAGACTTGTCTATCCACTTTGGAAACCAAGCAGACCCTTTATAACACCCCCATTAAACTCAAGCTGAGAAGATAAACAAGGGAACACATGCCCAGATGGTTTGCTCTACCCAGTAAGAGAACAAATGTATAACCATTTCTTAATGGTTTGTTCAAAACATGTCTATGATGATGAGTTTCCAGAAAAGAGAAAATTTCAGTGACATTTTAGATGACCAAATTATGCAAATGTATTTGGTATGTACACTTGTTAGTCACCAGACACAATCACTATTCAGAGGCAATGGGATGACTGAAGCTGGTCACTCAGACTCCAGGTCTGTTTCTCAACTTAAAAATGGTTGGTACTTAAGATGGCTCAGCAGTTAAGAGCCACTCACTGCTCTTGCAGAGGATGGGACTTAACTCCCAGCACCCTCAAGGTAACTCAAAACTGCCTGTAACTCCAGTTCCAGAGGATGTAACGCCTTCTTTTAGGCTTTACAGACACCATACATGTACACACATACATTCAGATAAACACTCATATACATAAAATAAAAAGTTTGCCGGGTGGTGATGGCACACGTCTTTAATCCCAGCACTCGGGAGGCAGAGGTAGGCAGATCTCTGTGAGTTCGAGACCAGCCAGGTCTACAAGAGCTAGTTCCAGGACAGGCTCCAAAGCCACAGAGAAACCCTGTCTCAAAAAACAACAAAAAAAAAAGTTCAAGAAAAAATTTTTTCTGTTTCTTTTTCTAAACTTTCTTTTTATTTATTGTCTTTCACATCACACATCTTGATTCCATTCATTTCCCATCCCTTTGTATCATCCCTCTACCCTTGCAACCTCCCCCCCAAAAAATTAAATTAAATTAAAAAGAAAAAAAAAGAAAGAAAAAAAGGAAAAAATCTCATCATAGAAGCTGTAGTGTGACATAGTGAGTCACACAGTAAGCCCTTTTATCCTTATGTGCAAGTGTTTATTGCAAAAAGTCTGGTTTGAGGCCTCTGGTTTCTGCTACACTATCAATGCTGGGTCCTTACTGGGACTCCTCTTGGATATTCTGTTGTTGTCTTGTGTCGTGAAGATCCTGCAGCGTTGGGTCTGCAGGACTAGCCCCTTTGTGTGCTCCAGTAGATCATAGATGGGGTAAATGCTGGGATGGGCCAACTTATAACCCTGGTTCTGGGCCTGGGTAGTTGCAGGGTTGGTCAGCCCTGTCTTCACACTAAGATGAGCTCTCCACCATTGCCTTTACTAGTTCACCCTTTGCAGAAATGAGTAAGGGGCAAGGCCCATTTTGGCTTTCACATTCTCAAGGTCGGCTCTCCCACACTTACACCATCAAACACAGCTCTACTATGTTGCCCAGGTGAGGTGTAGGGGCCACTCTCCCAAGTGCTGTAGCTGATCTGGGGCAGAAACACCTTTCCTGCTTTTATGACCTCAGAGTCAGCTCTCCCATCCATCACAGACAGCGAGGTGGGGACATCTCTCCCTGCACACCACTATATGGCAGAGCCAGATCTCCCATGTTCATGTTCTTGGGGTGGTTCACCCATGCCCGCTTGAATAGGGTCAGCTCTGCTGTACTGCCCAGGCAAGGTGCAGGGCCCACTTTCCCAAGTGCTGCAGGTGGCAGGGGCAAAAGGGGTGGAGAAGAGCATCTTTCCCCCACCCTCACCACCCCAAGGCAGACAAGAGGATGTGGCAGCTATCTCACTCTCACACCCTCAGGGCCAGCTCACCACACCTCTGCCAACAGGGTCAGTTCCCTCTTCTGTTGCAGTGGTGAGGGTGGAAGGGTAAAGGGGAGCACCTCTCTCCCACCCACACCTTGACATGACAGATGACTAGTGGGGACAGCTCTCCCATGCTCATAGCTTTCCCAGGAGAGGTACAGGCCTGCACTCTCCCAAGTGCTGCAAGATGGTGGTGGGGAGCAGGGGCATCTCTCCCACTCTTATGACCTCAGAACCAGCTCTCCTATCTGCCTCAGGAGTTGAGCGGCAGGAGGACATCTCTCCCCAGCCCATACTGCCATATGAGGGGCAGAACCAGACCTCCCACACTCATATTCTCGGGGCCAGCTCACTTGTGCCCCCATCAACAGGGTCAGTTCCCCTGTGCTGCCCAGACGAGGTGCAGAGCCTGCTTTCCTGAGTAAACGGGGGAGGGCATCTTTCCTTTGTCCCCCCCCCCCCACACCACAGACAAGGGAAGCAGTACCAGCTATACCCCTCTCAGGCCCTCAGGGCTGGCTCACCAGTGCCCCTGTCTACAAGGTCAACTCTACTGTGCTGCCAAGTGAGGAGCAGGGCCCATTCTCCTAAGTGCTGTAGCCGGTGAGGGATTGGGTTAAATAAAATCTTTAAAAAATGATAATACAACATCCACATCTACCTTTGGGTGGTATTATAATGATACAAAGCACTCTATGCAAATGTCAAGGGAGGCAGCAGAGATCTGAACAAAGGATTAAACACTTAAATTGATTGACTGCACCGGTTCAACAAATACACCTTCGAACCAGGAACTGTTCTAGGTGCTTGAAATACAACAAAACAAAGTTATTTACCGTGTGCAGCTCACATTCCCGTTGGGGAGGAAAGACAGATGAACAAACATAATGAATAAACACATCACATACTATATTCTACAGTTGTAAATTTTATGGGCGGAAAGGTAAAGTAGCTTAAGGTGGAGTTGGAAGATAGACTGGTTATTTTAAGAGAATTAAACAGGCCTTCTTGAAAAGCTGAAATTTACTGACTGCTTTATGTGAAACATTTTATTGTATCTTTCCCCTTGAGACAGGGAGGGTCTTACTGTGCAGCCTTGGCTAGCCTGAACCCACTTTCCAGACCAAGCTGGCCTTGAACTCACAGAGACCCACCTGCCTCTCTCTGTCTCCCAAGTGCTGGGACTAGAGGTATGTGCCACCATGCCTGGCATGATTATTTTGAAAACTAAATTTGGGAGTTGGGAAATGACTTGGTAGGTAACGTGTTTTTGCATAAGTATAAGAACTTTAGTTTACTGTGAGGCAGGTGGATCTCTGTGAGAGCGAGTGCCAGGCCAGGCCAGGATCCAAAGCAATACTGAAAAACTATGTCTCGAAAACAAAGCAAAGCAAAACAAACAAACAAAAAAGAACTTTAGTTTAAACTCCCTAGCGACCACATAAAAAGTCAAAGGAGGCAGTGTGCACCTGAAATCCCAGTACTGGTGAAAAAGAATCAGGAGGATGTCTGGGGCTCATTAGCCAGCCAATCTAGCCAATATGGTGAACCTCCAAGCTCACTGAGAGATCATGTCTCAAAAACAAGGTGGAAAGTGATTGAAGAAAATGCTTGTTGTAGACCTCTGTTCTCCACCACTTACGCACACGCATACACACACACCACTCTAGATTATTCCTTGGCACTATAAATAATTTTGCGAAGACTTGAAAAGGATTACAATCTAAGAACTTTTGAAATTACAGTTGGTGCTAAATGTTTGTTCTTTTAAAAATGTATTATATATTTGATCTTGTTTGTTCTAAAGACTTATGACTTATTTTTTATTATGTTAAGTTGTACAAGTATGTGTGCATGTGAGTGTAGGTGCCTTGATGGCCAGAGGCATCAGATCTCCTGAATTAGAGATACAGGCAGTTGTGAGTCATCCTCCATGGGTGCTAGGAACCAAATTCAATTCCTCTGGAAGAGCAGTAAATGCTGAGCCATATCTTCAGCTTTGTATGTATGCACGCACACACACACACGCACACACACACACACACACACACACACACACACACACACACACTTCCCCTAAGCTGCACCTTAGTTCTTTAATAGAATGAATCTTATTATGTTAGTGGCAATAGATAAAGATTGTGTCTACGTTCCTTTCCCTTTTTCCTTTGTGAGTGCCATTTCCCGCCTTCACTCACTAGAAGATTCATGTAGAGCTGGGGGTGTGATGGTGCACACCTTTGATCCCAGCAGAAACAGGCAGATCTCTGTGAATTCAAGGCCAGCCTGGTCTACAAATCGAGTTCCAGAACGGCCAGGACTGTTAGCACAGAGAAACCCTATTTTGAAAAAACAAAGAAAAAATTTCCAACTGCTAGGAAGGTTGTGGTTCCTCTTAAGCAAAGGTTTTTGAACGTTACTTCATTCTCATCCACTAAAGCATGAATTCATCAGGAAACTGCAAAATCACAAGAAAGTTTTGAGAACAATTATGGGCACACTATAGACTAAGCATGGAAGAGGATTGGGATCTTTGGCTAAACTCAAATTATCAACAGTATTTCATATTTCAGGGCTCATTATCACGCTGTTTGTTTATGAGACAGTAAAACACACATCCTTCTGGGAGTTAGCATGACTATCCAGTAATCATTTGTCTAAGTACCGTTTTTTAAAAAAAATAAGCCAATGTATAAATATATATATTTAAGGATATCTGATACTGCATAGAGGATAACACTACTTTTCCAACCTCCCATTGCTCCAAAGAATTTATTCCTTTATTTAAGAGATATTTGAGGATATGGTTTAAAAAAAAACATACACACAACTAAAACCCAGACAGGCAAGACATTAAATCTCATTTGCAGGTGGCCTTTGTAATCGCACCTGGATAGGTTGTGTTTCTATTAGTAAAATACTGTAGATTGCTAGGTAACACAAAGGGAAATCTGTTTTTAAAAGAACATTCACCAACATTGCCAGTAGAATTCTGACAATATTGCACTTAAATTTTTTTAGCTTTGATTATGATAAAAGGTTTTTCAGGTGTCTAGTCACCCCAGGAAATGTAAAAATCTAACCTTCTGTCTAGTACTGTGATTTTTAAGAAAAAGCTGGTTAAAATCAACTGACATTTAGTAAGCTTGAGACATGTTTTCAACACCTGGGAACGGAAAGCAATAAAGCACTGGTCTCTGATCTTCAATCTACTATAGCCTTTCAAAAACCATGAGCCAATGTGGTGGTACGCACTTTCAATCCCAGCACTGGGGAGGCTGAGGCCAGCCTGGGGGACATAGTGAGGCTGGCCTAGACTACATAAACGAAAGTGGCTCAAAAAAAAGGAAAAAACAGCCGAGTGGTGGTGGCGCATGCCTTTAATCCCAGCACACGGGAGGGAGAGGCAGGCAGATCTCTGTGAGTTCGAGGCCAGCCTGGTCTACAAGAGCTAGTTCCAGGACAGGCTCCAAAGCCACAGAGAAACCCTGTCTCGAAAAAAAAAAAAAAAAAAAAAAGAAAGAAAGAAAGAAAGAAAAGAGGAAGAAACAAAAACAAAAAACCCAGCCAAAAAAATCTAGCTCTTTAATCCTATCACTTGGGAGGAGGCAGAGAAAGGAGGCTCTGAATCTGAGACCAACGTGGTCTACATATCAAATTCCAGGCCAGTTAGGCCTACATAACGAGACCCTGTCTCTAAATAAATTAGAACAACAAAATATCCTAAGAAGAATTTACTATGCCTTATGTTTACAAATATGGATAACTAAAACAACAAAATCAACAATTTTCCTCTTGCTCCAGTTCTGTGGCTAAAAAGACATGCCAAGGTGGTTAATATTTGTGGCACTGTAATTTGCTTGGACACACCCCACCAAAGAGTTCTCAGTCAGAAGTGAGGAAAAAGAGCAATAGAGCTCTGACTGCTTGTCAAGTTGACATTTTCTTTCCAGACCAGCAAGATAAGCAATCGGTGTGTTTGAGAAACTTTAGGGCTTTCTACCTGAAGCAGATACTCAGATCCCACACATAAACAACAATTACCTACATCCCCTCAGTTACACTTTTTCCTTAACTCTCATCTGAGGAACTTGTCTCTCCTGAGGCTAAAGAGTTAGACCGCTTTACTTAATACTCAGTCAGCATCTTGCACCTCTTTTAGATCATGTAAGTACAAACAATCTCAACCCAAATATAAGGCTTTAAATTAACATCCAAATTTCTGGTTTTTCTAAAAATTGCCATTTATTAAGGAAACACACCAATAGGAACAAGTTTTGGTTACAGTTGCAGACCTCCAAAATAATAATAATAATATCTATCTAGAAAGTATAATCCATGTTAAGTGTTATAATACACAGATGAAGGGAGTTGATAAATTTTGAACTTCAATGGATTTTGAAAATATTTTCATACTGCTTTAAAATGATTTTCCAACAAGACAATAAACTCTGACTTCAGGAACTCACTCAGACCTTGCAAATCTAGAAACTTCATTTTAGGGATTAAAAAAAAAAAAACTACAGAAATGACCAAAGAGTAGGCTTTAACCATGGCTACAAGTAAATTTAGAGAACTTTAAATCTCTAGGGTTCAATGGGCCTAAATGGAATTAAAACAAAAGTTGTTTTGTATTCTAATAATAGCATATGATTAAACGCGTATCTTATTTCAAATGGAATTCATTTATAAGTACTTAAACTTACTAAACTGGCCACTAATCCCATGTCTCTTTCTGGAAAAATTCTCTCACATAACATGCAAGTTAAACGACCAATCACCATGCGTTCTGCTAGCTTAGGTCAATTCTTATTAAAAATCTCAGTGCTCTCTGACTCTAATAACCTCCCAAATCATGGACGTATGAAAAGCCAAACGCGAGCGAACATGATCCTAACATCGCATACATGCATAAAACTGCCAAAACCGTAACAACAAAAAGACCAAATTAAACTTAAAAGCTACGGTATGAAAGAGTCCAAGACGGGGGGGAAGGCGTTTCAAGTCTTCCCAAGAGCAGTTTTGCTGGCAGCCTAGAAAATTCCGATTTGAGGGAGCCAGGCTCACCTGGCGATGGATTCCTAATTACGGGAGGAGTTTCTCCCCTACATTCTTGAGCGCTTTCTTTTCTTCGCGGAAACTCGAGCCTGTCTTTTTTTTTCTCTCCTCTTTTGGATCTGGGAAGGGTTTAGTCCCAGCGGTCAGACCAGCACCGTCACTGATCACAAAGAGAAGCTGGGGGGGGGGGGGCAAGGATCCCGAGGACCCCACAGATTGTCGCCCACGTCTCCAATCCCCTTCCCCCCACCACGGGAAATGTGCGGGTCCCCTGGGCGTTTCCGAGAGTCCAGAGGGGGAGGAGAGACCTTTCCCACGTAAAGTCCCCACTTTATCTCAAAAGGGAGAAAGAATCTCGCTGGCGACAAGGGTCAATTGCTTGGCTGGGCGCACGTTCCTGGCCTCGGACCCTGGAGTCCCCAAGTCTCTGGGCCTCCCAGCCTCTGCCCTCAGCCTCGAACCCCGATTCCACGGGGTCCCAGACCCCCCTCCACCGTTCTCGAGCTCCTCCTCAGAGTCCCACGCTTACCCGGTAAGTGTTCTCCGTGAGCCGGTTCACCTCCTCCGGCCCCCGAGACATGGCTGCAGCCTCCGGGAGGGCGAGCGCGGGAGGACGCGGCGGGGCCTCGTGGCCGCCGGACTCCGGGCGGCGGGAGCGCCTAGGACTTGCGACCCGAGCGGCCCTCGAGAGTCGGCCGCCGCCACAGCCGCCAGCCGGAGAGAGCCAGCGCGCGTCTCCGCTGCCAAAATGTCAAAAGTTTGCGGCGCTTCGAGCCGCGAAGAGCGGCGAGGTAAACGTAGCCTGACGCGGCTGGGACGAGCGAAGGGACGGGCAAGCCCCACCTGAGGCGGGAGGGGTGGGAGGGGCTGGGCGGCAGGGGGCGGGGCAGCACCACCTGAGGTGGGCGGGGTCTCGGCCGGGTAAGCCGGAGTGGGCGGGGCGGCCTCGCTTAAGGCCGCCGCGGGTACCGGGAAGAGACTTGTGGAGCTCGGTGGGCGTGGCCCGGGGACTAGCAGAGCGGAGCTGGAGCCCGGCCCGCCTTCGGGGCTGATTGGCCTCGGCTGAGGCGGTGGGGAGGGGTGGCGTTGAGAGGCCAGCCGGAGGGGACGCGCCCCTACCCCGCCTGAAACGGCCTGATGGGCGTGGCCTGGATGGTGGATGGGCGTGGCCGAAACGAGATGGGGACGGGGTGGTGGTAGCAGCCCCAGCTGAGGCCGCCAGAGTGGCGGGACAGGGAGTAGAGCGGGTGGGCTCGGCCTCGCAGACTGGTGGGCCGTGCTGAAGCGAGGATGGACTGGGCTGAGAGGCTCTAGCTAAGGCAGGCAGCGGATAGAGGGGTCTTGGTAGTCGCTGGTGGGCGAGGCTGGAGCGAGGCGAGGGGGGTGGAGTGGACCCTGGGGATCGATCCATCAGGAGGCCTTAAGCTCTTGGACCCCAAAGGGCCAGGCCTTCTCTCCTGAAGCTGGCGGGGGTGGCCTTGGTGCGCCCTCTCCCGACTCTCCCAGAATTCTAGCCACGCCCCTACCCTTACTCTCGCAGTACTTTTTAAGCAAAACTTGGACCTAGGGCGTCTAGGTCTCTGGTCTTGGGTCCTACACAAGGTGCTGGCCCTGAAAGCTCGAGGCCCACGCCCTTCGCAGGCGAATCCTCTGAGCCTCTGCCCTTTGGGGGCTGTGAGAAGAGGGTTTCCCTGGCTGACTCTTGTATGCTCCCCTCCAAGTTCCTTAGGACACAGGTTCTTATGGATGGAAGAAAGGACCACCTGTCATTTTGGAAACTTGGGATGTGTCAAAAACGTAATTGACGCCAAGATTGGATTCCTGGAATAACAGAGCATTAAGAATAACTTAAAATTCCATGCCTTACAACTATGTAAATCACAAGATTGTTAAAAAGTTTGTGTGTGTGTGTGTGTGTTATGCAAGAAGTCAACCATAGGCGTCATTCCTCAATCGATATCAACTTTTTTTTTTGAGACAGAGTTTCTTACTGGAGTAGTCAGTTTGGCTAGACTGATGGTCATCAAGTCTCCACAAGCACCCAGGGATCCAACTGTTTCCCACTGGAATTACAATCTACCATTTGTAGCTTATTTATTTATTTATTTATTTATTTATTTATTTATTTATTTATTTATTTATTTATTTATTTATTTATTTATTGCATGGGTTCTGGGCATCAAACTCAGGTCCCTAGGCTTGCACCGTAGCACTTTCCAGACTGGCCCATCTCAGTCCCCTGTTGCAGCACTTTTTAAAGTCATGGTCAGCTGAGGTGTTGAGGATGTCTGCTTTCCTTTCACCTTGCAGAGGCTATGGAGGTGTGCGGCTTTTTAAAAGTCGTTGTTTTATGTATACAGGCATTTTGCCCGTACATCATGAATATGCCTGGTGCCCTGAGAGGTTAGCAGACTGAGATTACAGATGGCGGTGAGCAGCATGTGGGTGCTGGGAATTGAACCTGGGTCCTCTGGAAGAGCCGCCAGTGCTCTTGACCAGGGAGAGCCACCTCTCTAGTTCCTCCTGGTGCTTCCTGTTCTGTCTTCACCCAGTCACACCCTGTCCAACTGTGGGCATGCACTGGAGTACCCGTTTAGGACTGAGGTAAACCAGACTCCAGGCGCCCACAGCACTCTTAGCCTAGCATTTGAGACTTTCACTTAACAAGGGTGAGTGGGGTCTTAGTTTTAAAAGCTGTCCAGGTGCGATTGCTTTGTCTATGAGCTCTTAGGATCTGAAACTTCTAAACTGCTCTGGGATAAAGTTCACCAGGAAATACACACAAAGAGAGCACTGTGTGGCCCAGATGGAAATATGGAAAGTGTGAGCTCCTCTGGACTTAGAGCAGACAGAAGCACTTGGACTCTGGGGCAGTCTTATCACATTTGCAAGCTATAAAACATATCTGGCTTGGGAACCAAATGCTGGTGCGTGTTGCATGTGGGAGGAAATAACATATCGGACCCAGGTTGCAGGCAAGAGGAGAAGCTCCCTGTTTCTCTAATGGATCTCCAGGAGCTGGCTCAGGAAATGTGCCACCTGGGCTTCACTTGCCATGTGTTGGGGTGGTAAGCAGGACCCTATAATTACCCCCATTACATATTAGGGTTCATCAAGCGTGTCTGCTGGCTTTTATTTGGACTTGGAAATCCTTGTCTTACCTTGGCAGGTCACCTTTTGTCTCAGAACGCCTCACTGTGCCTTCCTTCTGATGAATGAGGTCATTCCACCCTCCACTGCCAGGCAGTCATCCGAGGAGCTGGAGAGAGAGCAGAGGCTTAACCTCTAGCACCCCACAGCTTGGCAGCACCAGTTCGGAGCCAGAGAGGACAGATTAACAAGCCATCATAAAGCCAGCGAGGCTCTCAGATGGCCCAGTTAGATTGCCAAGGGTGGAATTTGATCAGAGACCCAGGTTCTTAATTGTATGCAAATCCTTGCACAGATTATCAGGGCATATTTAACTCAACTTTATGGAAATAACTTCCTTGTTATGATCTTTCTGATTGCTGAAAATCTTTTGAGAATGGTCCATTTTGTATTTTTTTTTCCTAATGGTGCCAGGAATGGAATCTGGGGCCTTGCTTACACTAGGCAAATGCTCTATTGCTAAGCCATACCCTAGACCCTCACTGGGGGATTCTAGGCAGGTACTCAACCCCTAAACTATAACTCTAGAGTAGGAATAGTCAGCTTTAGCCAGGTGAGACAGGAGCAGACAGATCTCTGAGTTTGAAGCCATCCTGGTCTACAGAACAAGTTCCAGGATAAAGCTGCACAATGAAACCCTGTCTTGAAAAACAAAACAAAACAAACAAACAAACAAGAAACCCAAACCAAACCAACCAGCTAACCAGCCAAACAACAACAACAATAACAAAGAATGGTTAGTTTTAAATCTGTCTAGAAATCAAGCATAAGGCTTCCAACCCCAGATCCAGGCTAGGCACTAGGTATTTAAACTAGGAGGTTTTTGTTGAACAAAAGAGCAAGTGGATATTGGTTATTTTCTCAGTGCCAGCTACCCTGAGTATGTGTGTATGTGGATAGAGGTTGTTGGGAGGTAGAATGAATTGGACTGGACTCATCTTTTAATGCATGTGCAGAAGGCAGAGTTCAAGGATTGAGCTGAAAGCTGTAATAGAGGTACTGCTGATCATGCCATAAGCAAAAACGTGGGCTCAATCTCAAAAAGTCCATTTAGACTCATCAAGGGTATTTGTTGATTGCACGCACGCTTGAGAACCCGTGAGGTCTTAGATGTTCTTGGACTTTACAATGCTCATCAAGAATGGAAGAAAGTCAATCGATAGAAAGGAATGACTCAGTAGAGGGTAAGGTGGGCTGGCCGCCTTTGTATTGTTTCTCAGTGCAGTAAGTGCTGAGAAATCCACCTTCCCCCAACCCTTAGCCATCCAGCCTCTTACTATCTTAGCAAAGCACTTCCCCACGGGCAGGGAACTATTGTCTCCTCTCCTGGCTCTTGCGTCAGTTAAAGTAATCAAATGTCCTGTTTATGTTGACATAGTTTGTAAGGTGTAATAGTAGGACCTGGAGATGGCTCAGTGGGTAAAATGTTTGTCGTGCAACCTTGAACACTTCAGTTAGAATCCCTGGTACCCACCCCCTCCCCACACACGCACGCACATACACACACATACAGCAAAACAACAACAAAAACTCCACTAACCCCTAAAAAACTTAGGTCTATAACCCCAGGTCTGGAAGTAGGGATGGGTCAGAAGAAGAATGACAGGGCGATCGGTGGGGCTCCCTGGGCAGCTAGAGCAATTGAAATGGCAAGGTCCAGGTTCAGTAAGACCTTGTCTCAAAAAAAAAAATAAGGTGGGGAGTGGTTGAAGAAGATGCTTGGCGTCAACCTCTGCCTTCTACATCCACACACATGGCTATACATACCCACATATTAGTGTACACACAGGCATACAACACACACACTCACTCAAAAGATGCCAGTGGTAATGCCAATATGATCTTTTCTTTATTTTTAAAGAATTTACTTTATTTATTTACTTTCTTTTTTCTCAAGACAGAGTTTCTCTGGGTAGCCCTGATTGTCCTGGAACTCACAATGTAAACCAGGCTGACTTTGAACTCACAGAGATCCACCTGCCTCTGCCTCTCGAGTGCTGGGATTAAAGGTAATTTATTTTATTTCTATTTATGTGTATGTGTGTAGGATTTTCCTTGGAGGCCAGAAGAGACCTTCAGATCCCTTTGTCTTAGTTAAGGTTTCTACTGCTGTGAAGTTGTCATGACCGTGACAACTCTTATAAGGGGCTTACTTACGGTTTTAGAAGTTCAGTCCATTAGCATCATGGCGGGGAGCATGGTGGCAGGCAGGCAGATGTGGTGCTGGAGAAATAACTCAGAGTCTTACATCTTGCAAGCAACAGGAAGTTGACTGACAGTCACGCTGAGGAAAGCTTGAGCAAAAGAAATCTCAAAGCCCACCCCCACAGTGACATACTTCCTCCAACAAGGCCACATCTCCTAATAGTGCCACTCCCTTTGGGGGCTGTTTTCTTTCAAACCCCCATATCCTAGAACTGGAGTTACAGGTTGTGTGAGCAGCCTGATATGGGTGCTGGGAATCAAACTTGGGTCCTCTTTGAGAGCAGCAAGCAGTCTTAACCAAAGAGCCATTTCTCCAGCCTAGCCAGTAAGACCTTGATGATCCCAATGAAAACAAGCAGGTTGGCCTTCTCTTGAACTTCCTGTTCATTTGCTCAGAGGCTCTCTGCCTCTGGAGTGTGTGCCTGTAAAATTCCACAAGATTTTATGACCAGCGAGATCCCTGCCGAGCATAGTCATCAGGGGTGCGCTGCTATAGAAAGGCCAGTTCCTACACAACAGAGCTTAAAATTGTGCTCTTGGGAAGAACCACAGCTGGAAGTTTTGGGATTTCACTTCTTCCCCGTGTCAACCTTGTTTCTCTTGTAGGGTTTTCACTAGCTTTTCTTTTTACCTGGAATGCTCTTGGCCTTGGTCTCTTAATTGTCTCCAGTCTTTTGAATTTCTGCTCAGATGCACTTTCAGAGAGATTGTCTCTGGCCATTTACCCGGAAGTAGCATTTCAGGTCTTCTCTGTCAGAGCATTTTATTTAATCCTGATGACACTGATCTCAGGTTGGGACAGGCTGAGTGAGAATGGTTCCCCAAAGAAGTTTCTCTCCACCTTTTTTCTTTTAATTTCTTTTCCGAGACAGAGGTTCTTTGTATAGCCCTGGTTGTCCTGGAACTTGCTTTGTAGATCAGGCTGAACTCACAAGGATCCGCCTGCCTCTGTCTCTGAGTGCTGGGATTAAAGGCATGCGCCACCACTGCCCAGAAGTCCTTGTACGAATCCTGGAAACTTGTAAATGTTACCACCTATGGCAAAAAGCACTCTGCAAATGTGACTAAGGAGTGTATGTGCTGTATGTATTTGTTAGTGTGAGTGTGTGCAAATGCGTGTATAGGAGCACATGCACATGTGTGTGCACATGTGTGTAGGAGCATGTGCACATGTGTGTTCATATGTGTATAGGAGCACATTCACATGTGTGCATATGTGTGTATAGGAGCATGTGCACATGTGTGTATAGGAGCATGTGTGCGTGTGTGTTCATATGTGTATAGGAACACATACACATGAGTGCTCTTTTGTGTAGCTGCAAGACACTAGTCAGGTGTCCTTCCTCAATTGCTGTCCACTTTTTTTTTCACTAATTTGCTTACCAATTTGCCTAGCTGGCTGCCTAATGACCTTCATTCAGGAATCTACCTTTCTTCTCCCTGCGGCCAGCACTGGGGTTACAGGTGCGTACCACCATGCCTGGCTCTTTTACATGGATTTTGAGGGCCCAAAGTTAGTTCCTCATGCATGTGTACACGTCTGTGTATGTGTTTGGTGCATGGGTATGCACACACCATGTGTGCACGTGGCGGCCAGAGTTGGCATCAAATATCTTTCTCAATTGCTCTCCACTTTATTTTTTTTCTATTTCACGCTGAACCACCTACTCAAACATTTTGGGCCATTCTGTCCATCACCTCAAATCTTTGTCACCTGACAAATTCTGGATCGTCCCGCCTGCCAGAAACCTGAAAGGGCCTTTGTTGTTTTCACTCGAGATGGTGTGTGGGGTGATAGCCCAGGACAAGAAGCTGAGAGATCGGGTTTTGGTTTGTGTTTATCAGCATACAGCAGCAGGCAGAGCACTCCTCATTTCTTGGTCTTCAATTTCTCGCTCCTGGAATAGGGGAGTTGGTCTTCAAGTTACTCTTACTCTCCGGCCCTTTCTTTCACATTAGTCTTCTGTGCAGAGATATGATTGTGAATCTTTGTCTCCAGGTGCCGCTAACGAAGAGAGTCAGCAAGATAACCTGAACATTCTTCATGCTCTTCCAAGGTCAGAAAGGAAGAGACACTGGTCTGTCTTGAAAATGCTTCTGTGCTTTATCTTTTAGGGAAACAGCCTAGAGAATTTGTGGAAGTCTGTCTTTGAGGCCTAACCTTGTTTGCCTTGTCTTGGGATTTTCTTTTTCTCCCCTGTGGGCAAACAGTAGCAGAGAAAGGTCTAGACTTTACCCCACTAAGTGAATGTATGTTCTATATTTACCAAACTCCAAAGATTGGATCACTTTTGTAAACTTTCTTATGGGGAACTCACAGTCTCTCACACAGGCTTGTTATTTTTCCTAGCTGAAAAAGAGCAGTAAGTTTTAGAACCATGGTATCATTCAGTGTGGTTTTGTTTGACATAGCTGACTCTGAATTACCTATGTTGCCCAGAGTGAGGCAGGGTTTCTCTGTAGCTTTGGAACCTATCCTGGAACTAGCTCTTGTAGACCAGGCTGGCCTCGAACTCACAGAGATCCACCTGTCTCTGCCCCTCTTGTGCTGGGATTAAAGGTGTGCACCACCACCACCCGGTCAGAGCACAGCCTCTTGACTGCTGGAATTATGGGTGTGTGTCACTATGGTTAATGAAAAAGGACATGGAAAATGTTGACATGAATTATTTTTTGCAGAAATATATTGATCCAGGTACATAGACAACCAACCTTTTGCTTCTGGGTGCTAGAATTAAAGGCAATTGCTACCACGCCCAGCTCTACCTTACTTTTGGAGACTTTTGGAGTCTCTCACTGAACCTGGAGCTCACTGACTTAACTAGACTGGCCACCAAGTTCTGGGATCTGCTTGTCCCTGCCCCCACAGTTCTGAGATTACAGATATGCATGGCCATGTCTTGTTTTTTTTTATACATTTTTTTATTGATATTTATTGAGCTCTACATTTTTCTCTGCTCCCCTCCCTGCCTCTCCCCTCCCCCTTTAATCCTCCCCCAAGGTCCCCATGCTCCCAATTTACTTAGGAGATCTTGTCTTTTTCTACTTTCGACTTCCCATGTAGATTAGATCTATGTAAGTCTCTCTTAGTGTCCGCATTGTTGTCTAAATTCTCTGGGATTGTGGTTTGTAGGCTGGCTTTCTTTGCTACATGTCCTGTTTTCATGTGGTTCCTCAGGTCCTCAGGCTTTGGAGGCAAGCATTTTACCTTTTGAGTCATTTCCCAAGTCCCATTCAGTTCTCTTTCAAGGAGCGCACAAGCTAGCGACACAAGATACACTGAGGTTCCATTTGGCACCCACCTTGTCATTCATCTGCATTTGTACATGACCTGTGATTCTACGTGTCTGTGATTGTAACACTTGAGAGGTGGAGGCATGAGATACAAGAGTTCAAGGCCAGCTTGGGCCATATGAAACCATCTCTCAAACCACCACCACCCCAAACAAAAAATTATATTTGTGTCCGTGTCCTAGGTGCCACTCTTTCTCATGCTGGACCTTGGCATCTCTAGCAAATTCCTTTTTAGAGCAATTCATTCCTCCAGGACTTGTGGCCCTGAGTACCACCATCCCTCAATTTTAACTCTAAATTTCTGTGAACCTAGAAGGGTAATAAACCAGTGACCATTCTGCTGAAAGGGAGAAGATAGATCAACCTCTTGGATCTTGAAATTCAGCAGAAAACATTAGGGCGAATGCATACAATTATAAATAATTAAGCAAAACCTTGAGTTGTAATTTATGTGTTTCTTTTTAAAAGTCCCCAACATATTGACATTGACCGAAGAGAGCAAGGATTCTTAGGAATCAATGGAGACTCTGCTGAGTAGGAGTGAACGGAATGGCAGACTTTGCCAATTATCGTCCCATCGGTATCTGATCACCATAAAAGTTTTAGCAGGAGTTTGGCGATGATGTCAGGAAGTACCATGGGCCCAGAAATAGGAACAATAAATTCATGGCGGAAAGAACTTCACTATTTCCATATCCACTACTAGGATGCATTCGCCAATTGCAGGCATGCAATCTGTGCATTATTTGTGGCATTCAACATCTTTAAAATCCTTTATCGCTGTAGCGTGAGTCAGGTTGGAAACAGGAATATAAGGTGCATAGGTCAGTTCCTCCTTTCTGATACAGAGCTGAAAATACATGCTTGTCTTGCCTCTTTGCTTTTAAGATGCATCCTGGTCGAAGAGACAGTTGATGGAGATCTGCTTCCGTGCCTTTCTAGAAAATGTGAGCTTGTAAAGGGCAGTCACCTATGTAAGCTTCACCCATAAGCAAAGTTAGATACAAGTAGTGATTAGCAAGGGAGGGATACAGGTCAGTGGTGGAGCATCTGCCTAGAGTCCCCCAGTGAGGGGCTGAGGTGTGCCTCAGTGGTAGAGCACCTGCCTAGAATCCCCCAGTGAGGGGCTGGGATGTGCCTCAGAGGTAGAGCACCTGCCTAGAATCCCCCAGTGAGAGGCTGGGGTGTGGCTCAGTGGTAGAGCACCTGCCTAGAGTCCCCCAGTGAGGGGCTGGGATGTGCCTCAGTGGTAGAACACCTGCCTAGAATCCCCCAGTGAGGGGCTGGGATGTGCCTCAGTGGTAGAGCACCTGCCTAGAACCCCCCAGTGAGGATCTGGAGTGTGGCTCAGTGGTAGAGCTGCTACCTAGAATCCCCCAGTGAGGATCTGGAGTGTGGCTCAGTGGTAGAGCACCTGCCTAGAATCTCCCAGTGAGGGGCTGGGGTGTGGTTCGGTGGTAGAGCACCTGCCTAGAATCTCCCAGTGAGGGACTGGGGTGTGGCTCAGTGGTAGAGCACCTGCCTAGAATCCCTCAGTGAGGGGCTGGGGTGTGGCTCAGTGGTAGAGCACCTGCCTAGAATCCCCCAGTGAGGGGCTGAAGACTAATTCAGAAATAAGTACTTGTCTATCATGCATGAGTCTCTGGGTTCAGTCTCCAGTACCAGAAAAATAAAAAGGGAAAGATTAATTAGCTGATGGATCCATAGAGTCTCATACATAGTGAGCGCCTAGCTTTCTGTTCTTTGCAGCTAAAACATTCCTCAAATGGCACACCTTGTTGTCTTTTGGAGTTGTGGGAATTGATTCTAGGATTCTTGTGTATATTCAGCTTCTAACTTTATATGTAAAGAAAAGCATATAGTGTTTGCATAGAACTTATGCTTTATTACTATTATTTTTAAGTTGGGTCAGTAAGATGATTCAGCAGTTAAGGGCCCTTGCTGCCAAATCTGAGTTTGATCCTAAGTTTAATCCTCTGTATCCAAACAGTGAATAGAGAGAAACAACTCCTGAAAGTTTTCCTCTGGCCTCCACACACTGTGTTACTCATGTCCACACAAATAATGAGATGTTTATTTTATAAGCGTGTGTGTGCCACAGCACATTCGTGGAGGTCAAAAGACAACTTTCAGGGGGCAGTCCTTTCTTACTGTGGGTTCTGGGGACTGAACTCAGGCCATAGACTTACACAGTAGGTGTTTTACTCATTGAGTCATTTTGCTGGCTTTACTTTGTTCTTTAATATCAGTATTTTGTTTATTTTTATTTATCTGTTTGTTATACACCTTAAGCTGGCCTCAAACAAGTCTCCAGCTTCAGCTTCCCAAGTGCTGGGATTATAGACATTGTCACCATGTTTTGTTTCCTCCATTTTTTTTTGTTAGTGTTTCATGTATTCTAGGCTGGCATTCTACCCTCTATGTAGCTAGGAATGACCTTGAACTTCTGATACCCTTGCCTCCACCTCCCAAGTGCTAAGATTGCAGGTGTGTACCACTTGGTACTGAGATGGCACACGGGGCTTTTGGCATTCTAGGCAAGCACTATTAGCTGAGCTATATCCCTATGGCCTCAGCTTGCTCCTTTATACTTTAAATGATCTCCAAATAACTTATGATCCCTAACATGGTGTGAATACTAAGTAAAAATTTATCATGTTATATTGTCTAGTATGCTAGTGTTAACTGCCAATTTGGCAGAATCCAGAATCACCTACAAGATGCACCTCTGGGTCTGCCTATAAGCCTAAAGAGATCATCTTGATTGTGTTGAGGTATAAGAAGACCTGCCCACCATGGCTGGAACCACTGCCTCGCTGGAATCTTAGACTGTATAAGTAGAAACAGGAACTGAGTGGCAGTATGCATCTCTCTCTCTCTGCTTCCTGACTGTGGATGTGATGTGACCCGCTGCCTCCTGGCCCCGCTGCCTTGACTTCCCTGCCATGACGGACTGTACCCTTGAACCGGGAGTCAGAACAGACATTTTATTCCTTTAGCTGCTTTTCTCAGGGTAAATTTATCACAGTACTAGGAAGAGAAACTGAGCTATCTAGGGAATAATGGGAAAAATGCCTAGGCATATTCTGTACAGACTGAGTATTTTCAATTCACGGTTGGCTGAACCCAATTCACGGAAGGCTTCCAAGGGTCATCTGTATTGCTCCTAAAATTTGGAAGAATTTGCGTTTGGCTTGAAATCAACACAGATAAACATATGAATATTCCAACATATTTGAATGATAAGGAAGGGTGTAACAGTGATTTTTCTGGTTGATGTGATGAAGTAATCCCTGACAAAAGCAGCTGAAAGAAGGAATGTGCTTTTGTTCGCTTCTCTGTTACAATGTCAAAAACACCGACCAAAAGCCAGTTTAGGAGGGTAAGTGTTTATTTGGCTTACGGTTCCACGTCACAGTCCATCATCAAGGCAGAAACTTAGACAGGAAGCTGGAGGCAGAAACTGAAGCAGAGACCTTGGAGGACTGCTGCTTACTGGCTGGCTTCCCCTTGGCTTGTTCGCTTCCTTTCTTATCCAGCCCAGGCCCACCTTCACAGGCACATCATTTGCAATCAAGAAAATGGTCCAAAGATGTTGCCACTGGCTGATCCCATGAGGCGGCTCCTCCTTCGAGGTTTCCCCTTCACAAGAAGCTCAGGGTTGTGTCAAATTGAAGCTGATGTTAACCATGACAGAGGTTATTTTGGCTCACTGTTCAAGGGTACAGTCTATCATAGGAGGTAATGCAAGGGTGCCATCCATCATAGGAGGGAATGCAAGGGTACCATCCATCATAGGAGGGAATGCAAGGGTACAGTCCATCATAGGAGGGAATGCAAGGGTACCGTCCATCATAGGAGGTAATGCAAGGGAACAGTCCAACATAGGAGGGAATGCAGAGTGCCAGGAGTCTGAGACAGCTACTAACTTTGCATCAGTAGTAAGGAAAGAAGAGAGAAAGAAAGCACACATGTGACATGTGTATGTTCATGTGTGTGCAGGTACACATGCGGGCTTGCATGGAAGGCAGAGGTTGACATCAAGATGTCTTCCTTAATCTTTTTCCACCTTATTTTTTGAGTCTCTGAACCCGGAGACTGGCTGACCAGTGAATCTCTGGAATCCTCCTGTCTCTACCCTGAAGTGCTGGGGTTACAAATGAATACCACCATGTGTAGATAATTTTTTAAGATTTATTATATATATATATGACTATTTTGGCTGCATGTATGTATGTGTACCTTGTGTGTGCATGGTGCCCTCCGAGGCCAGAAGAGGCCATCTGATCCCCTGGAACTGGAGTTATAGACAACTGTGAGCCATCATGCAGGTGCCCTGGTCCTCTACATGAGTAACAAGTGCTCTTAACTACGGAGCCATCTTTGCTGAGCCCATGCTTGGCTTTTATGTTGGTGCTGGGGAGCCAATCGCAGGGCTTCATACTTGCACAGCAAGTACTATATACATCGACCCCTCTTCCCAGCCCCATTTTCTCATTTTATTCAGTACAGGACATCAACCCACACAATGGTGCTGCCCACATTTAGGGTAGGTAGATCCTCCTACCCCAAGTGATATAATTTTGAAACTCTTTTACAGAAACGCCCAGGAATTTGTCTCCTAGGTGATTGGTTCTAGATCCTGTCAAGTTGACAACCAGGACTAAACACCACAGAAGGCATTCTTGAAATGTCATAATTTAGGTTTTTCATCTTGGGAACTATGGTAGTTTGGAAGAGAAATAAATGACCAAGTTAGAATATGATTAAGAAGACTAAAAGGAGACAGATATTGTTAAAACTTGAACTCTTGGGGCTGGAGGGATGGCTTGTGTATGTATGGCTGCATGTATGTATGTGTACCTTGTGTGTGCATGGTGCCCTCCGAGGCCAGAAGAGGCCATCTGATCCCCCTGAAAACTGGAGTTATAGACAACTGTGAGCCATCATGTAGGTGCTGGGAATCAAACCCCGGTCCTCTGCATGAGCAACAAGTGCTCACGGTTAACTGCGTTGGTTAAGAGCACTTGGAGCTCTCGCAGAGACCTGGGCTGGATTCCTAGCACTCACATGGCAGCTCACAGCTGTAACTCCATCCCAGGGGATTCAGTACTTGTTCTGACCCTGTGGTTGGGCACCAAGCATGTACGTAGTACCCATACATGCATGCAGACAAAATATTCATACATATAAAATAAAAATAAACAAGTATGTTTTTAAGTAGATACCTTAAGCTTGGTGTGGTGGTTTGAATGAGAATGCCCCCCATAGGCTCATAGATTTGAATACTTAGTCACCAGGGAGTGGCACTATCTGAAAGGATTAGGAGGTGTGGCCTTGTTGGAGGAAGTGTATCACTAGGGGGTGGGCTTTGAGATTTTTCAAAAGTCCAAGCCAGGTCAGGTAGCTCTCTCTGTTTCTGCTGCCTGCAGATCTGGATGAAGAACTCTCAGCTACTTCTCCAGCACCATGCCTGCCTGCGTGCCGCCATGCTCCCCACGATGATAACCATGGATTAAACCTTTGAAACTGTCAGCAGGTCCCAGTGAAATGTTTTCCTTTATAAGAGCTATGGTCATGGTGTCTCTTCACAGCAACAGAACACTGACTAAGAGACTTGGGCTGGTGGTGGTTCAGCTCTCTGGTGTAACCTCAGTCCTATAGACACTGGAGGGTCTTGAGTTTGAAGCCAGCGTTTTGAGATAAATCTGATCTAAAACAAAACAAAACAAAACAAAAAGCCAATGGCTATCCTGAAAAATCTTGTATTGCCTATGGGTCCATATTATTTTTAAAAATTTTATTTCACTTGTTTATTTATTTGTGTGTATGTGTGTGGATACCCATGTACTATGGCTCACGTATGGAAGCTGAAGGACAATTTGTGGGAGTTGATCCTTTTCTTCCACCACTTGGGTTCTAGGGAATCAAACTCAGGTTGCCAGGATTACATTAAATATCTTAGCCACCTCATCAGTCTGAGACCATATACTTTAAAATAATTCTTTTGGGAGGGGTTTCTCTGTGCTGCTTTGGAGCCTGTCCTGGAACTAGCTCTTGTAGACCAGGCTGGCCTCGAATTCACAGAGATCTGCCTGCCTTTGCCTCCGAGTGCACCACCACTGCCTGGCTTAAAATAATTCTTTACAATTTAGATTTCTTTATTTGTGTGTCTAGGTGAAGGTTCCAGCATGAGTGTGAAAGTCAGATGACAACTTGCGGGAGTTGATTATTTTTCCACCAGGTGGGTCCAGAGATTGAACTCAAGCCTTTGAGCTTGGCAAGAAGATCCACTGAGCCATCTACTGGCCCTGAGTTCATATCTTTAACACTCTTTGAAAAGTACTTTTATTTCATTGCAATCTATGGGCATCCTTTTTACATCTACTTTTCTAGTGAGTGGATCTCAGAGCCATTTTCCCAGCTGTCAAATAGAATCCTTGTAAAGAGAAACCACCCACTTAGCTTCAAGTCATTTACTAATTAGGGCTGTGAGACTTCCCAAAAATTAGCAACAAGAATAATACTATTTTTAGAAGTCCTCACATGGGAAGATACTCGCATTATATTTGGTGAAATGATGACACATCTCTGGCCCCTTATATTAGTTTATGATCCTCAGAAAGAGTTCTCTTGCTATAATAGCGTTTTTCTGAAAACAAAAGGAGACCCCAGATTGAAACCAAAAGTATGCACGCACACACACACACACACACACACACACACATGCTTGGTGTGTAGAAGTCAGAGGACAACCTTGGGTGTCTTCCCAATTATTCTTTATATTTTGACCCAAGGTCTCTCTTCTGAACTTGGAACTCAACAATTCAGTTAGGCCAACAAGCTTCCAAGACTCCTCCTATCTCTACTTCCCCAGTGCTAGGCTTATAGGACAATTGACGCAGCACCTAGCTTTATGTGGGTGCTGGGGATCAAACTCAGGTACTCACACTTACATGACTAACACGGTACTCACTGGGCTAGCTTGCTACTCAAGTAGGTAAGACTTAAGCTTATGACATGGAACATCCTTCAGAGCTCCTTAGGTCTTGAGACATTTAGATGTTTGACGTGAAGGTGATGAATACTTGGGTGTCTGCATTTTCTTGTACCTGAGTTGACCAAATTGATGGTGAATTAAGCAGACTTCAGGGTGTAGAATCAGTGGGTTATTCTACAAAAGCAATAGCTTCTGGGAGCAAGGGCTAGCATTTGCATCCTTCCCAAGTTTGTGTTAAGTACGGCTACAAACCACCTCCCCCAGGAGTCTTGTGGAACACCATCTTTTTGACATGACATGCAGAGCTCACAGCAGCACCTGCACAAGACTGGGCCCATCAACATTCTATCACAGATAGAGGGGGATGGGATCAGGAGGCCACACCCTCCCAGGGGAGCTAGTCTAGTTGCTGGGAGAGGAGGAATCCTCTTTCTCAGTGGTGTAGCCACGGTAAGTTGTCCTTGCTCAAGTAAATAACCCCCACCCAAGCTCATGCAGGCAACTCTAATTGAATGCAGTGGGGCACCAAAAATAGTAGAAAGGATGACTTTTTGCGAAGAAGAAAGAGTTGAGGTGGAAGGAGAAGGTTTAAGCGTGGATAAGGGGGTGGGGATACAATAATATCACATTAAATGTATATGTATGAAATTGTGAAGAACAATTTCTTAAAAAGAAAGAGACCACCTTTCCCCCACCTGGAGTGTGGGCTGACAGAATCTGTCCCATTTGTGACATGGTAAACACACACACACACAAACACAAACATGCACCACCACCACCATCAGCAACAACACTACTGCTATTAGAATGTAACAGGCTATGACCACACGTCAAGTGTTCTTTACTCGTGAGAAGACAGTCTGGCAAATGCCTACTCCCTGTTGACCTTGTGACCCAGGGCTAGTCACAGCGTGTCCCAGGCCTGTCTCTTATCACTAGGAGTGGGGTGGGCAGCACTTCAAATGACCCTGAGGGGGTAGTGAGGGATCAAATTTCCCTTGAGAGCAGGTTTCTAGCTACAGCTGTCCAGGCTCCAGGCTACCAGGTGTGAGTCCTTGCTTGGAATGTGCAGGATAAGCCAAGCCACTGCTGGGGTTGTTGGCTAGGAGGAGGTCCTGGGAGGTCACAGGTCCTGCAGCTGTCCCTGCCCTGTCCCCTCTGAGGTTGGTTACCTTTGATCTCCACTGTTAACAGAGATTACAACTCAAAGGGAGAGCTCCTGAGTGCTCCTCTCCCACCTCCCACCTTCAAGTTCCAAGCCTGGAGCATCAAATCTCTTTATATTTGTGCCCTCTTGGCAGGCTAAGCAGCTCCTATGCAGCTGTAGCTGAAACTGAATTATTTTTCTTTGTTTGCTGCCTCCACTCAAAACACTTTCCTGTGCTGAGTTGGTTCTGTCACCCAGTATTGCTTGGTATTGAACTCAGGGCCCAGTGCATTTATGAAAGCACTCTATGATTAAGCCATGCCCTCAGCCCCTCACTGAGGGATTCTAGGCAGGTCCTCTACCACCAAGTTACGCCCTCAGTCTCTCACTGGGGGATTCTAGGCAGGGGCTCTACCACTGAGCCATACCCCAGCCTCTCACTGGGGGATTCTAGGTGGGTGCACTACCACTGAGGCACACCCCAGCCCTTCACTGGGGGATTCTAGGCAGATGCTCTACCACTGAGCCACACCCCAGCCTCTCACTGGGGGATTCTAGACAGGGGCTCTACCTCTGAACCATGACTGTATCACCGTCCCCTTTGCTTCTTTCAGATTTGGCATCAGAGTTTTGCTGTAAGGCTGCTCTGAACTGTCTTCATAGCCCAGGCTTGTGTGGAATTCAATATCCTGCAGCCTCAGCTTCTAAATTAGCTGGGATTACAGCTCTGAGCCATGGCACCCAGAAATCTTTTTTCTTTTCTTTTCTTTTTTGAGACAGGGTTTCTCTGTGTAATAGCCCTGGAACTAGCTCTGTAGACCAGGCTTGCCTCAAATTCATAAAGATTCACCTGCCTCTGCCTCCTGAGAGCTGAGTTTAAAGGCGATTGCCACTACTGTTCAGCTGACAACCAGAACTTTATTTATTTTCCAAGTGTAGTGAGATACTATAAGTTTTACCCATGTGGAATTGTTGGGGGTATTGTTATGTGAGACTTGGGGGGGACACTAAAAATCCCTTTATTGGCATTTCTTAGAATTAGCAACCTTGTCTCCACTGTAAGGTTCACCCCAGCTTAACTCTCCAAGGACCAGGTCACCCTGGAGTCACATTCTTACCAGTTTGGGTGGGTCAACACATTACTCACCTTGACCAGCCAGCCAGTCACCCTTGAGTCACATTGATCAGAAAGCCTGGGACAGATATGACATCATCAGCAAATACAGCCAGTTACAGATTTGGGCACAGTTCTATTTGCCTTGGAGATAAATGTCTCTGGCTTGGTCCCTTACATGGTGGGTGAAGGACACCGGGTCTGTGAGTGTTAGTTAACTTTATGTGATGATGTGTCAGCAAAGTGGCCAAGGAAAGAGAGAGTGAGAAAAGTCCTTCGGGACCAGCTTGCTGCTGTGCTACAGTAATCATGAGCGAAAAGCCGTGTCTCGGCTACAACAGGAACAGGACTTTCAGTAGTGGCTCTTCTATTAACTGATTTGCTGTTCTGTGCACAATGCCCTATCTTCCTTGGGTGCTATCGTTTACATAACGTGTGCATATATGTATCTATATAGACATATATGTTTGTGTGTGTACATATTTATGTCAGTTGTATGTATGTGTGTGAATATGGGCATAGCAGTACACCTGTGGAGGTCAGAGGAGACACTCTATTGTCAGTCCTTGATTTCCATCTTGTGAGAGGTGGTCTCAGGAAGATTAGCTGGCCCAGCTTCCAGATAGTCTCCTGTCTCCACCTCCTTGCCTTCCTGTAGGAGCACTGAGATTCTAGATGCCGTGATACCGTATCTGACACTAGTTCTAGGGATCCCAGTTCAGGTCTTCAGGCTTGTATGGCAAGAGGTTACCCACCATGGCCTCTCCTCAGCCTAGTTGGTGTCTTTTAAAGACCAGCCAGAGAGTCTCCTAATGTTTGCCTCTTGTTAGTGTATGTCTCAGTTAGAACACAGTGGATGTATCAGTTTCTTGTCTCATTGCTGTGACGAGATACATCACAAAAACAAAGAAGAAAGGGTTAATTTGGGTTCATGATTGGAGGGGACCACAGTCTGTCATGGCACAGAAGGCATGGTGGCAGAAGCGTGAGGTGGCTTTTGGACATGGCATTCACAGTCAGGAAGCAGAAAGAGGTGCATGTTGGTTCTCAGCTATCTTTTTCCTCCTTCCTAAATACAGCAAACAAACAAATGAACAAATAAATAAATTTATTTTACTTATATAGGTGTTTGCCTGCATATATTTGTACACCATGTCCTTATTTGGTGTCCAAGGAGGCCAAACGAAGGCATTGGATTTCCTGGAACTGGAGTTACAGACCGTTGTGAGCTGCCATGTGGGTGCTAGGATTTGAACCCAGGTCCTCTGGCAGAGCAGCCAGTGCCCTTAACAACTGAGCTATCTCTCCAGCCCCTCAACTTCTCCACTTTATCCAGAAGAGACTAAGAAGGAGGACCTCTGGGACAGTCAGTCACTCCAGTCCTTGAGAGTGTTACTCACAGTCAGGGTGAGTAACTTCCCTCAGTCCAGCTTGACTGGTAATGTCCTCACAGACACACCCAGACCTGGGTTTCCATGGTGATTATAAATCGAGTCAGGTTGACAATGAAGGTTAACCACGCTAGTAAGCAGGAAGTGCGTGGTGGTGCACACTTGTAATTCCACTATTCAGGGAAGGGGCAGGATCATGAATTTGATGCCATCTGGGCTACATAGGGAGGCCGTAGCACAAACAAAAAACAAACAAACAAAAAACTAGACAAAGCCAACTGCTCAGCTAATGGGTACCTTTGGCCCTTAGGTTTCTGCCTGCCTCTGTCCTTGTGTACAGTTCAAACCAATATTCTCTCCTTTGCAAACCAAGAGTCCCTATCAGGCCTGGGTTCTGCGATTTACATCAGGATTATATAATTCTTTGTTATGCAACAGGGGAGAGAATAGAGTTTCCCTTCTGGATGTCAAAAGGTTTTTCGGACAAGTTCAAGGTGAGGTTTGCACAACACTGGGGTTATACTAGACACACGTGATTGGCACGTTTCCCTCTTCCCCACTTTTCCAGCTTCATGCTTAGTTTTAATTATGTGTATATCTATGTGTCTGTGTGGGTATGTGCAGGTGAATGCAGGTGCTTACTGGGGCCAGAAGTGTCATTCCCTCTTGAACTGGAGTCATTGTGAGGTGCGGGACACTAGTGCAGGGACTCAAATTCAGGTCTTCTGCAAGAGCAGCACACACTGCACTTTTTTTTTTCTTTTTGGTTTTTCGAGACAGGGCTTCTATGTGTACTGTTTCATGTTTTGTGCAACAGCCCTGGCTGTCCTGGTACTCACTCTGTAGACCAGGCTGGCCTCAAACTAGCAGAGATCCACCTGCTTCTCCCCCTCCCCCAAGTGCTGGGATTAAAGGCGTATGCCAACACCACCCGGTTCATACTCCACGGAGCCATCTTTTCAGTCCCAACAGACTTCTCTTTTTGAGGCAGGGTCTCAGGTATCTCAGGCATGCCTCAAACTTGCTACACAGTATTCAGATCCTCCTGCTTCCACCTCCCAGCATAACGGGGGTGATGGCAGTAGTTTAGGACATTACCAAGTACATTTCCTGGCAGAAACAAAGAATTGATTAACCTGGAAAGACAGAAGACCAAACTACACAAGAGGGGAAAGAAATAGCTTCATACATTTGGGTGGGACAAATAAAAAGTTGGAAGTCCATCAAGTTGAACAGACAACGGCTTGAGTATTTAATAGGGCTTGTGGGTTCTCTCTTCCCCTTGGTGGTCCTGTCTAGTTACCTACCCCTGCGCCTTCCTGGCATTTCTTGTTCTGGGAATAAGAAGCCACCACTCAGGGAGTTTGCTTTTGTTTTTGTGGTCTCTTTCATTGGTTCTGGGATTAGTGGTGTGCCCCATCATGCCTTGCTTATGGAGTGCTGGAGCTCGAATCCTGGGCTCATACATGCGACACGTCCCAATCGAGCTGTATCTCATTTTTTTCACTTTTTGAGACAGAGTATGTAGCTCACGATATTGCCCGGTCTGCCCTTACATTTGTAATTCTCCTGCCTCCACCTCTAGAGCCCAGCACCACACCCGGCTTGAATTGTGCATTTTTAAATGGTTTGCTTCACTTCTTTTTCAAGAACAGAAAAACCCAACATAAGCAATAATAAAACCAAGCTAGTGGGGGCAGTGAGACGGCTCAGCCAGTAAAGGCACTTGCAACCAAGCCTGACGACTTGCGTTAGATCCTGGGCTCCACAACCCGGGAGGAGAGAAATCTACTCCTGTGGGTTGCTGCCTGACCTCTGCACGGGCACTGTGGCACACATGACTCCTTCTCGAAATAAATAAACGTAATTTTAAAATTTTTAAAGCAAAATAACAGGGCTGCATGGTGTTGGCAAAGGTCTCTGCCTTTGGGCAGCTCCAGTAAGTGTTCATCAGCTTTGTATAGTTGCACGGTCTGAAGTCCCAGATCTTACGGGTCCAGCATCATTACCGCGTAACAGCCAGCATCCTGCGGAAAGGCCAAAGAATGATCAGAGACCTGGCCCTGTCCAACCTGTTGCATCATTGAAATGGATGGGCTGATGCCATTGATGCCTAGGACTTTGGCTGTCAGTGCTGCTGGACCCCAAGTACTGGCCTAGCCTGGGCACCCTGGCTGATGTACCAGGTGCTCTTTTGTCCCTCCAGGGCCAGGCTGATGAGCACAGAATAAGGGACCTGTGAGCCCTGCTGGAAAGTTGGGGCTTGCAAGTTTTGCCTTTATTTAGGCCCTGGATACTCCCTTCATTGTGAAAATTTTGCATTACTTTTGCCTTGTTAAGATACCATGTGAAGGGAACTCTGGAGCCAGGTTAGTTGGTTAAGTGCTTGCTGCACAGCTTGAACACTTGAGTTTGACGGTTTGACCCTCAGCATCCATGTAAAAAGATGATGGTGGCACAAGTTTGTGATTCCAGCCCTGGGGAGGTAGAGAAAGACAAATCTCTGGGGCCTGTTAGCTAGCCTGTTTAGTGAGCTCCAGGTACATTGAGAGACCCTGTTCCAAAAAACCAAGGATGGTCCCTAATGAGGTTGGTTCCTGGCACATATACATCCATGCTTACCTACACACCTTCACACATAAATAAATATAATAAAAATTGAAAAGAGATTTAAAATAATATTGGTGTGTGTGTATATGTGCACGCACATGTTCGTATGTGTACATGCACACGTGTGTTCCATGGTACATGTGAAAATGAGAGGGCAATTTTCAGGAGTCAGTTCTTCCCTTCTACCATGTGGGTCCCAGGAATTGAACTCAGGTCAGTAGGCTTGGCTACAAGTATCTTTCCATCTCAATGGCCCATGTTAAATCTCCTGTTGACCGAACTGTTTGGTACCGTAGGCCAGTTGTTCCCTAGACACACTTGTTTAGCTCCCCCTCATCAATACTAGCGTTTGAACCTAGGCAGGGATAATGGAGGGCCCTACCACTGAGCTGTATCCCAGCCCTCGGTTATTTCTGAGAGAGGATCTCACCAAATATCTCGGGCTGCTTTGGGACACTCAAACCTCCTGTCTCCTCTTCTGGAGTCCTGGGATTACAGGCATGCTCCACTGGGCACTTGTCAAATCTCCTTCTTCCCACCCCTGCTCCAGCTGTCGTGAGTGTATCAGAGTTGTAGATGGAGAGAAGGGACTATTACAGTAGGAGCAGGTCCACCCTGGCCTTCAGCCTTCAAGGACAGGCCCTCAGCCCAGCTTTTCTCTTCAGTCCGCAGTTGAACATCCCAGCCATCACTCACCTAGGACCCAGCAGAGAGGTAGATGTATGCTGTGCTGTGTGAACTGCCCCCATATGGCCGCTAGAGGCGTGTCTGCATGCCTCTCAATTTGCTACGCATGGGTTTATGTGACCCCCGCTGAAGACTAGACTGAAGAAACACAGAAGGGTGAGATATGCAGAGCTTACTTAACTGTCTTTCTTTAATAACTGATTAGTGTTGCCTCTGGGTTCTAGTATTAGAGCAACATATCTGAACTCTCTTGGTGATGAAGAAGAAGATGGTGATAATGATAATTTTAGTTCAAGGGGGACTGGAAAGCACCATCCTCCAGCTTCCATTTCCTGAGTACTGAGTACAGGTACATGCCATCATGGCTGGTTTTATGCAGTGCTGGGAATAGAATCCAGGAGTTCATGCATGCTAGGCAAGCATCCTACCAACTCAGCTACTTACTGCCCCAGACTAATTGTTCTTGGTCTTTGGTGTCTTTGAAAGTGTGGTGGAAATTATAGGACCTCCTTTTTGGAAAAAAAAAGAAAGGAATTAATATGTGTGAAGAGGAATAGACTCAGAGCCTGTCTGATGTGTTTTCCACGCACACGTTTGGATTTGGGTTGTTTCTCAAGCCCAGAGCTTTCTGTTATAGATATTAATGTAACTTACCAGTCCTATGTCCATTCAAAAGTATTTTTAAAAATTCTTCATTCACTTTCACACTCATTCATTTACTTGTTTGTGGGGCATGGTGGGGGGATGGGCATATGTGTGTGTCCTCCATCCTGGACACTTGCAACACATTCCTCTCCTCTCTTCATGTCTTCTCCAGTTTTGGCTAATAACCTACTAAGTCCAAGTAGTGTTGCCTGATGGGAAACTGAGTGATCTTGTGCAGGTGACCTTGGCTGTGGTGGCCATGCCACATCCAGAAGACAGCATGTTGCAGCATGCTTCTCCATCATTGGATTTTCCAGTTCTTTCCACCCCCCTTTGCATGGTGTTCCCTGAGCCTTGGAGGTGGGGTGTGTGATATAGACATTCCACGGAGGCCTTAGCACTCGATAGCTACTTCCTTCCTTCACTTGAACTGGTTATGAGTCTGCATTAACTGCTAACCGCTGCAGAGCAAAGCTACTCTGGCCAGGCTGAGGGCAGCACTCACCTATGGGAGTAATCACATTTAGAAAGCAGTTTAACAGCATGCCATTTAGCAAAACAACAGCGATAGGTCCCTTCTTAGGTCCTATGACTCCCAAGCCATTGACTTTTGACAGTATTAGGCATGAATTTCTTCCCATAGAGCAGGCCTCAAGTCCAATTCAAAAGCAGTTGGTTTCCTCCATAGCCTTTATGCTACTGGTGCACCAGTGGCCATATCTTGCCTGGCAGGTTGGTATTGTACCTTGCAGGGTTGGCTGCAGGGATCCCATTGGTGACCTTAGTCCCCCACAGCACCTTCTGTCTCTATGAAACCAGGGAGGGAGTTTTGAGCTCAGGTCCAACTTGATTTGTCTATGTCCAGCACCCAAAGTGGACTGTATCTTCAGCAATGGGGTCTTACCATCTAGTTCTGGTGGGCAACCAAGGAAATGGAAATAGCTTGTATAGTTGCTTCTGGACCTCCCTGACTTACAGGGAGATGACCTGTGCCTGTCATGAACTGCAGTTTCTATGAAACATTTATCACCTCTAAGAAAGGCTAATTGAGCTGGGTGTGGTGGTGCATTCTTTTAATCGCAGAATTTAGGAGGCAGAGACAGGTAGAGCTCTGTGAGTTAGAAGACAGCCCGGTCTACATAATGAGTTCTAGGACAGCCAGGGCTACGTTGAGAAATCCGGCCTCAGGCAGAAAAGCTTTACTTACTGTTATAGTTGTTGTTGTTGTTGATGATTGTGGTGATGGTGATGATGGTGATGGTGATGACGGTGGTGATGATGATGATGGTGATGGTGATGATGGTGATGGTGATGATGGTGGTGATGGTGATGGGGATGATGGTGATGGTAATGATGGTGGTGATGATGATGATGGTGGTGATGATGATGATGGTGATGGTGATGATGGTGATGATGGTGGTGATGATGGTGATGACTGTGGTGATGATGGTGATGGTGATGACGGTGGTGATGATGATGATGGTGATGGTTATGATGGTGATGGTGATGATGGTGATGGTGATGATGGTGGTGATGATGATGATGGTGGTGATGATGAT